>QDEB01016391.1:9166-23515 GCA_004193795.1 Asbolus verrucosus | reverse complement strand
TTGTAAATATTTGGCAGTTTTTGTGTTATAGGTCTGTAAGCGGTTGTGTGAATTTGGTAGAGCAGTATCTAATAGTATATTAAAAACCAAGATAGAGAAGACGACTATTATAGCTAAGGCATCAAGATTAAATCCCGAGCCGCAGAAGGTACCGAAGCTATAATAGTCCTCTCTACCCTGGTTTATATACTATTTTTTCCGCTACTAGTAACTCAGATCATCAAGTATTCTTTTATTTTATGAATGAATATTGTAAAATTTATCTAGCTCAATCGTTCCATTACTTAGTGCTTTTGTAACGTGTGAAAGTGAAAAATCTGGGAGAAGCACGCCTCCTGGCATGAGGAGGAGGGCACAAAATTTACAAAAGCAGTTCCTTGAACTTGACAATTGACAGTTCTCATTATTGACCTTGGTCAAATAATATTGTCACTTTTACAGTGGTAAATAAGGCCGCGAATTTCGACTCAATAATCGGTCAATAATGGATAGGTTTTTAGAGTAGTAGTGGAAAAAAGATATTTTAATATGGTATATTATCATTTTACTATGGTGGTCTGTATCAATAATATTATATTTTCGTAATAACAATAATTTTAGATACTACTGTGCCAAATCATAATCTGTTGCAAAACTGTAAACATTAAAATTGTATCTACATGATGCAATACAAAATTTAAGAAATTTGGAAAAATTTCGATTTTGTTGCTAGTTACTTTAACTACAGGTTATAACTACTAATTATGCCGCTATTTAATAATTTAAAAATTTTTAATTAGAATGAAAATTCCGAGTTGAAATTTAGAGAGTAATATTATTGTGCTTAAGTCATGATTATAAAAGTGCTTAAGACTGATCATAAACTTTTTGAACAAAGTTCGAATGTTGATTAAACGCCGGTGATTAAATTATATCATCACTTGTATCCATGTATCCATGACATAAATATTTTGCCAGCTTGTATCTTCGCCTTGTCTTTTTTTAAATAAGTTTTTTTTTCAATATTCGCAGAAAACTTCTAAATCTAAATTATTTTCTGTTTCTGTTTTTTGTCAATATTTTCCAAAAAAAGTAAAACATCCCATAGTCCAATGAAGTGATATTTTACAAATATATAAAAATTGTCAGTATTTCGATCCAAAAAAAATCTCCTTTTCTGAATTCAACCTAGGCAACGACGATGTGATGGGTTATTCTAATGGTACTTACGATTATTAATAGGCAATACGTCACAAGATTTTGCGACACACATTTCCCTTAAAGACTGAAGCAGACCTTTATAATTTAATATGTATAAACAATAAAATAGGCATAAGTTAGTAATATGATAGGTAATTTAAATGAATGAACAAAGTGAATCAATCAAAATCACAATAAATGTACATTTACAACTGCTCCTGACTATAGATAGATATAAAATTACTACAATCGTCCCTAAATAAATTACATTTTTGTTGGTTTAATAGAGCTGGATCAACTTTCATGTTTTCTCGTTCAGTTTACACGACAGTTTAAAATTAACTCAGTCGACAAAAGGTTTAATATTGCATACAAAACAAAAATTTGAAGTTTATGATTTACTGTGGTTAGGTATAGATTTATTAGTGGCAGTAGTGGCACATTTCATTTGCAAATCATTGTACAGTTCTTACGTCAGAAAACACGACGTTCTTTATGTACGTTTTTACTTTTTCGCTTCATTTTTTTTTTCACTAAAACAGTTACATAAAAATTATAAACTTATTTAAATAGTTAATCTCTAAAATTAAAAAAAATACATTGCCTCATATTACCGAAATTTAAGGATTAGAAATATTTTTCTTTTAAATAACAGTCTTGTGGTAAGTAATTTAATATTGTGTATTATAAGTACATATACACGTAGTTGGGTACCTATGTTTGATATAAAAATATCTATAAAAAGTCTAAATTTATTCATCGATGATAAATAAGTTATTTTTGTCAAATATACATTGCATCCACAAAAGCCATCCATAGCAATAATTGTCATAAAGTTACCTGCGTATTTATATCTACAAAACATGCGTTCTTAAATTTACAGTCTCTTTTTGGTTGAATCTAAAATCGATTTAAAATTTTAAAGACTTTTACAGTTTTCTGTACTTAACCCCTTTTTATAAATTTCAGTTTTTAAAATTAAGAAAAGAAAAATAGATGCGTTTATCAAAATTCTAAAAATAGCATTAATTCGTTTTTTGCTGTGAAAACATGAGAGTACTTCAAATTACAAAAAGTCTATATAATTTATCCATGCAGTATAGCTTGAATTACACAGCTAAATGCATTTATCGTTGTGGAATGAGGTTAAAATACATAGTGAAGATTAAAATATCGACACCGATACGTAGGCAAGACTTCAAAAATAATGACAAATTGCAACGAATCAAATTGACATTTAACTTTCTGTGGGTATCTATTTTAAATTATACCTAATTTGTAATAATGAAGTGGACTGAGTTTGATTTCGATTGTGGATATTTATAAGTGAGGCCTGTTATATACAGAAGTAACTCAAATACTGATCATAATTTCTGCCAGTACCTACTTCTACCTATTTAAGAGTCGAAATATTTATGTATGTACTTAGACATAGAATAAGTAGGTAGGTATAAAAATATTTCTAATAATAAGTAGTACCTTCATTTTTAAAAGCACGAGTGTATTCATCATACAATAAAGAAAATACTTTACTCCTAACACTTCGAAAATGCGACAAAAATTAATGACTTACCTTATCTGTAAAACTGAACACAGAAATTAATTATCAGGAATATATAGAAAACAGTATTAAAATTAAAGTAGTTTGGAATAAAAATAATCAACAAATAAATAAATTATGTTTACAAATCTTAGAAGAAAATATTTTACAATATAAAAATTCGCTTTATTTAACGTCCACAGTCACACGTTTACCACCTAAAGTCATCGACGAACACCACAAACAACAAATAGTACTCATGACTGGATTTCTTATTTATACAAATCACTTGCACGTGTGCACGTCTACCGACCGAACGCACGTCTTGCACTCCACCTGACAACACCACTTGAACTTGCAGTGACAACGTTCCTTTATGGTGGACTTGAGGGTATTGTAACCTCGTCCACAACACAACAGGTTGCAACCATCCAAATCCTGGGACGTCCTGTTGCAAACCCGACCTTGAGTGCCCAATGAACCTACACGATCATCTCGAATGCAGTAATTGGGAGAGTCCTCCATGTACACAAGATCGTTAGCCGTTGGTAAACGAAAACGAGTGTCTCGCAGCTGAAGACGACCTCTGCGGTTTATCCGCACTTCGGTTGCTCCATCGTATTTATCCCGCAGAAAATCACCTGCAAAAAATTAAAATGTTTAAACCGGTTTTCAGAAGGAATAAAGTAAAAAATAAAAACGCCTTTGACTAATAAAGTCAGCATCGTTGAGAGGTGATTAGTATTACGCCGCATCTCTTTTGCCCATAAGTCATAACTAACCATGAACGAAAAAACTCAAGTGGTAGACCGTGAAGAATTGCTGTTAAGTACATTTTTTAAAAACAAAATCAACACGAATGATCAATTCACGGCCATTTAAATTGTCAAATATTAGGTTTTCAAAGTTCATTTTTGGTTTCTAAAACTATATTCTTAAGTAGATACTTCATTTCTAAATGGATCTATAGTAATCAAAATTATCAGAGATTCATGCATGCAAAAGTATTTCAGAAGGAACATCTTTTAAAACCTACAGTAGTGTAATTTTTGTAATTAATTTTGATTATTTGATTATTAGATAAATTAACTTTTAATCTTGAATTAATTCTTTTTAGTATATCTTTCATGTAAGTGAAATATAACATTTAACTTGATTTCGCTTTTGATGATATCGGGAAGAATTGATGTTAATAATTTTCAAAAATAATTGTTAATTAAGAGAAAAGTAAAAATTTTAGAAAAATTAAATGCTTGTATCAAAATACTAATGTAGGTAATGTAAAAAATATATTTTCAGTACAATTAATAAAATATTTTAGTTCTTTGATAACAGAAAAATATTCTCCAGTTTTAAGGAAATCAAGGAAAATCAATAAATAACAAAGATGTCACAGGCATAGTATTTTCAAATAAATTTGTGAAAATATAAAACTACTTTTATACGTTTCTATTATGTCTATGTCTTGTTCAGTTATAAAGAGGGAGAGAGAGAGAGAGAGAGAGAGAGAAAAATTGTACAGTAGTTACAGAATTTTAAGGGTGAGTCTATATATAAGCGCTCGGATATAGCCAGTTAATAAGTGTTTCGATAGAGAAGGCGTGGCTTTAATACAAAGCTTTGTAATTTAAACAGCGACAGAGACATTGTATCATCAGTACTGTTCCAATGTTATGGATTTTTTTTTAATGTAGGAGAGAAATAACATCATTTTGCAACATTTTCGCAAAATTATTTGAAAAAATTAGGGTATATCGCGATGTTATGAATCTTAAACTTTAGTCCTGTGGTTCCTTTTGTCTTTTGATTCAACATTTATGGATAATTATCTAATTTTCATGCTTCAAGAAGCCCGTCATTCATTTGGCGGTTCGGTAATCACATCGAGAACTTTACTACCAGATAATGGTGTCTTAAAATAATAAAATGAAACTTCAGGAATTCTTTGATTAATTAGAATGGGACAATTTGATACTGAAAAATTTTAGAACCGTATAAACGTGCACAGTGATATCTCTTTTTTTATGTAGATTAATTATTATTTTTCATTTTCAATAAGCAGAATTTTGATTTTTTTCCATTTACAATTTTTAAATTTTGATCGACAATTTTAGACGTACTATCATTATGCTTAACCCACCATCACCTGGCAAGACTGACAAGTCAGATATTCATATAGCATCAGTGATGATATATGGTATTTATATATATTTCTCCGAGTGATGATACTCTATAATCCAGAGTAATTACCGTCGTCCAGCCTCCACGTGGTAGGAATTCAAAATTCGTTCAGTTTTTGATTAGTGCTTTGAAATTTTCTGACTATATAACATGAGCATAATAATAACGCTTTTTGAATTTCAGTTGTTAAAGTTTCATATAATTTAAGAATTTTCAAGTTACTGTTCTAACTTGTGGCCAAAAGTCTATAATTTTTAATTGGAACAAATAATTGTAAATATTTAGCAATTTTTATAGATTATAGGTTTGTCAGAGTAATATTTAAAAGACATATTGGTCGGTTTTGCTTGTGAAATTTCAGGCTTATTGCCGACAATATCTGTATTATGATTATTATTATTATTATTTTTATTATTGCAGAGAGATGCTCTTGCGGCACACTCAGCGGCATGGCAATCATGCCGGAGGTTTTACCATTACAGGTATTATAGAACCGAGCAATGATTGATTACCTTCATAAATATGAAGTCTAAATAAATTTTCCAAGGACAAACCTCCGAACTGATAATCGTCCAACCTCATGGTTCCATGTTTAACATTTTTTGAAGTGCATGTATTACAAGTGCATAACAATTTTACCTTAAACATGAATGAATGAATGATTTTTTTTTCAAGTTAGTTTCTTTAGGTTAGTTATTGGTGCTTCGAGAATTAAACCTGTGGAAGAAATAATCACTGGCAATGTTGAAATTCAATACTGATATTATTATTAATATTAACATACAGAGACCAGGTCTATATATATGTATTACAAAAAAGAAAATTTCTGCTATAAGTATTGTGTTAATAATAAACGATACTTTAGTAAAAGAGATGAAATAAAATAAATATAGTAGAGGCTCGTTACAAACTTTTGTTAGGATTAACGAAATTTGGGATTAGTACAACTAGTAATTAATTTTTACAATTTTTTCAAAAACGTGACATAATATAGCTATCATGGGAGTAAAGTGCATCATTTTCTCCCGCGGGTGAAGTTTAATTACCCAAATATAAATATATAAATAAATAAATAAATAAATGAAATGGAATATTTATAATTATTGTTTAGGCAAAAAAATGCGGGAGGTAAAGCACTTTGTTTCTNNTTTTTTTTTCAACTAATTTATCATCGTCATTTATTCCACAAAAATATTGTGCGTAGAGTTAAATTTTGATTCAGTTTGTCTCAACTTTTTTTTCGTAATTTGCTTTTAATTTTTCAAGAAGTTGTTCATACTGAATTTCATTGTGCCTGTTTACATAATTAAGTGAAAATCTCAAGTATATCTATCATGATATTTAATCTTTTCAAACATTTATTTTCCTAAACTTTTATTAAAATTAAGAAACTGGATCCACGTGCACTCACATTAAAAAATAGATAGTATATCATCGGCTGATTGCAGGGGTACATTCATTTTAAAGATCCATCAAAAATCAGAGATCCACACGTTCCGACTTCCATGCTTTTTTTTATTGAAAAATATCTGAGCAAGTCAGTATTTTCCAATTTCGTTATAAATTACCTCAATTGCGTTAATGTTTAAGATAAAAGCAAGTAATAATTCAGCGTGTCGTAATTTATACGATAAATGTAGGTATAATAAAGCCAGATATGTCAGAGAAATTACAGGGCGTCTTTCATAGTACAATTCGTGATTAATAATTATGAAAATTATAGTTATTTTTCAGGGTGGACATCTTATCATTCAAGAGGGCCACCCCCTGTGCACAACAAAGACTCACATTAAACACTTAAGTGCCAACATTTGTTCAAAGCCACGCAATGAAATTACATGTTGTAAATGGATGTTTACACACAATGCATGTCTCTAATATGATTTAGTGAGGGCATGTTAGCTCATCCGGAGCAGACTCATCACAACTTCCACCTGTGCACTAAAATAATTATGCCGACTGCAAAAATTCACAAAAATATTTCAAAACATATAACATAAAGGCGACTTTCACGAATATTTTATGGCATTAATTCTGCAGAGTATAAATATTAATGGTTGATTATGTATTGTATGGTAATTATTAGAGTAATTTCATGACATTTTATCAAACGACACCACATAGTAAAAATCAGAGAGAACTTTATTTATAGAGCTATTCAAGTTCGAAGTTTTATTATGTTATGTTAATCACAGAATGATAATTATCATTGTCATGAGCGATCATTATGTAAATCCGTAAAATATTCACACCCCTTAATTACGCCAACATGACAATGAATTTATTAACCTCCTAAATATTTGTCTTGTGTGTTTCGCTTGGGATGCCGTCATCATTGTAATTGTCTATAATGGGTAAATACAATTATGAAAATTACAAGTCAACTTGGAGAGCTGATAATCCTTCTAATTTGAAAATCACCGTGACAATATCCGCGATATCTTCGTAGATTATCGTAAGACTTTACAAGTAACCTGATCGGTCGCTTTATTCAAATTAAATAAAGATGTTGTATATTTTACATGGCCGATTGCTTTGATAAACTGCCTTTGTCATATATTCGTAAAGACCCCACACGTAGGCACTTTTCTTGCATTTTGCATGTGAGCACGTTAACAATGCCTCTATTTGTCCCGTCTTTATCCCTGATTTAATGCGACTATACGAAGGTGTCTTCAACAGAAATCATCAATCTCACCCATTGTTTTCCGACTGTAAAAATTTAGCACTTCTTCGAGATTCTTTATGGTGGCAACTCATAACAACTGACTGAATAATAAACAAAAACAAAGAAGACAAACGGCCTATACCTAATAATTAGAAAAGAATTTCATCGAGATAAAATCGGAATAAAATTCTGTACGGTTAGAATAATATTATGTTATGACACCTTCAAATATTTTTTTATCAAGATATACTTAATGAAATGGACGTTTTTACGAGTGAAAGCGTCTTAACGAAGTTCACGTTTAATATCCATAATATTAATAAATTTATTAATTGATCCACCAGCACCGGTTGCTGCGTGAGTAAACACAGTTCGTTGCATCTTGTGTAGGTAGAATTATTTAATTTATTTCTTTTACATCTGACTGTAACAAATACTTTTCGTAAGTTCTAATGGTTGCTTAATTATTACTACGTTAAAATTAGTAGCGGCCCACTCAAAAACCGTATCATTTTCGTGCACTCCAAAGCAGAGCCACTAAATTGATGGATTTATCAGTCCATTATAGAATCGCTCCATATAAAGTTATTCATTAAGGTGCATTTGAAGATATTTTCTAATCATGGGTATATCTATCTGATCCTAGTGGCAAGTCGCTCTACAATTAATTCAAAAATATAATTATATTAAATTAATGAAAATGCTTTGTTGTGTTGTGTTTACATATTGCATAATGCAGGTACTTAAGTACATTTCTTATACCAACTAAAATATATTTCAGGTACTCCACGGCAGTTAAAGTACATTCTTCTGTTTATAATTTACACCCATTCAACTCTCACTGTCATTAAAGTTCAGCAGGATCAATTATTTTTAATTGTTTTACTGCTATATTTTTGAATGTGCTATTTGTTGTTAAATACAACCGTTATTTTTGTAGAATTAAATCTGGTAAAATAAGTAAAATAGATTAAAATGATAATATTAAACAGTTACTCTATATAGTTAAATGTACAGAACTAGTGGTGCAAATTATCAAATTATTTATGTTTATAAATATTATTACAGATATACCCAATAAAAATCATTTCTTTCAAGTCAATTTTTTTCTGCCAATTCAAATAAAAATGTAAGTGTATAATTGAGAAAATGTACAACATCCAGTACATGAATTTCTTTTGTTATAGGATGTTACAAAAATCCATATCTGTAATCTGTAAGTTTCAGATTGGTAAGATAATTTTTGTTATATTTGTAGATAAAATATAATAGAATTTACGTTGGATTTATCCTCTTCTTACACCCAAGAAGTATGAATTTATAAAAAAGTAAGGTAAACCCCAATTTATTAATATAAAAGTTATTTGTAATGTCGTATTTATGTCATAACAATTGTAAAGAATGTATTTTAGAAGTTTTAAAGCAAGAACTATAAGATATTAAAAAAAATATAGATCTCTGTAGGCACACTCTTGCATTTAGTGGAGAGGGGACAAGGTTTTGCTTCTTTTGCATATGCTGGAATTTTACATTTTCAAGAGACTTAAAACAGTGCGTACAACTTGATAAATTAAAAAATTCTATATTGAGAAACAGCGAATTGTTCTTTTTCTTTGCTTTGGTTCAATGAAGAGATAAGTCCGGACTTACTGACAATATAAGCAATTTATCATAAAGTGACTTACCTCATTCTTATACAAAAAAAAATGAAGAACAAACTTTAGAATTAAAAAATGTTATTTCATTTTCGGCATTTTCTTGCAGGGAAGTCCTCAGTTATAACACATACTTACATTTCTATTTGTGTGGGCAGCACAATTATTTGAGTTGAACAAGTTTTTTACGATATTAGATGCGCTGACAGTGTGCCTATTCTTTTTAAAATTTGCTTACATTATACTTTCCGTGTTGCTAACGATAAATAAATTATGAAACTAGCGCACGTAAATTTGATTTGTGAAAATATTGTAGATAAAATAAGGTATGTTTAATGTTGAGTATATTGAAAAATGATTTACACTGCATTATTCAATACCCAACCTTCTATAACAAACAGAGAACGCCCGCTTGAATGCACGTTCCTTGTTGTCATATAACCAATTGGAAATATTTACATTTAATTTAATACTATTCTACACAATAAGCTAGCACGACTGCCTTTAAAAAGGAATAATTATTTACGGCCATAGCTGAGCTCGTACTTGTAGGAGAGGCCGTAACCTATGACCTGTCCACATCCAGCCGCCCAAATCTACATGAGAGTACAACCAAATGCAAGAAACAAACACGAAGCTCACATAATACGGAAATTCACCTGTCACCTTAATTTTATTGCTATCTGACTATGCCATAAAACGGTCTATAAAAGACAATCGGGATAAAAATCGTGTAAAACCTCCAGACACGATTTCAGATCTTGATAACAAAGCCATAAAACAACTTAAAAAAAAATGAAATTAATTAGGCGCTTCACCTAGCAAACTTAACTGCGATATTAGTGCTGCAACATAAGCAATTGCAACATAATAACGGTCACATTATGTAATATGACTTCATGAACATGTTATGACCAACAATATTAATGTTATTATATGAGTTTTATTTTTTGGTACCCAAACATGCCTTCCTGATGAAAAATAATACTGTTACAAAAGAAATGAGAAGCAGACTTTCTGAAAATGTAAAATTTTCAAATTCTAATTAAAATGTTAATAATAGTTTTGTCTTCGTAAAATTTTAAAATAATAAAATAAAAATTTATCAAGTAATTTCAATAGCATTTTACTCTAACATATTTTTGAAAATATGAATTAAATCTTAACACAGAACATTATAATTTTACTTAGGGCCGACCCATTAGAAAATAATGGGGTAATTTAATTTAAAAAACGGAAAATAAAAATTGAGTTCTCGTCATAAAATGCCATAAAAGCGAGAAGAAAATATAATTTTGTATTTTTTTGAATTTTTCATAACAACTTAGCGTCATAATTATTAAATCTTTGTAAAACCTAAATGTAAAAACAATTTTTACTAAGTGGCATTGCATGGTTCATAATACACCTAGAAGATTCACCTTATTATTCCAATAATCACTAAAGATTGTCACATTCGTCAGTGTTACATTTAAACGTTAAAATAAAAATAAAAATCTGATTTTAAAATACTGTAATGAGGATATATTTAACATGATCTGATAAAGAGTAATGTTAATCACATTTGCTGCTTACCAATTTCTCTAAAAGTTGCCAGTTGCTGCCAACAGGTTATCAAGGAACAGGAACCCGACACACCATGGCATTTGCAGGTAACTTTTGATTTCTTGATAACCGCCTGGAATAAAATAACAATTAAACAAGATACGTAACTGATCTATCCACAACCATTAGAATTTTCATTTGGTTTTGAACACAAGCTGTAATCATGCATTTCGAGTTAAAGACAGGTTAACTAACACGAAGTGACAGCAATTCTCATGTTGTTCTTCTCATCATTTAATGAAGTCATTATTCACCATTACAACCACATAGTTCACAACCCACGACGATGATATTTTATAAAACTGTGCAAACGCAAACAACTCGCGTCTTGGTAATTAGGGAGGGTGCAATAAGATAAATTTACTCAGTACGTCAGCAAATAAAACTTGAAGATAACATCTGCAGATGCGATAAATAATTACCACTCGATAACTCTAACTACAACGTACTAAACCTCTGCTGGAGACCATCGTGAAGAGATGCTTCAGCACAGACATTCTATCGCTTAAATAAACAATTATCCTCTTATGTTACCAAACACATTCTGCAGTTATTGGCTATGTACTTGCAATATCGTCATTGAAATTCTTGGTAGCTGCGGTTAATGAGCACTGTCTCTATAAAACGGATATGAAACGACTTGAATCTTGAGCCAGCCTTTGTAAAGTTAAATACTTTTATGGAAACCAATTTCTGATTAATTTGGTATTTCACATCATTTCTTTAATTTTTATAAGAAGAAGCATTAAAATATTTTTATTTGCTTTAAAATGTTATTAAAAGTTTGTAGAAGTACATAACAAACACTATGAACACTTGTATATTTTTGAATATAATTTAAATAAAAAATATCTTATTTTTTATGAGATTTAGAGTTCGTATTAAATACAAGTGTCTTTATTAACTAAATTTGTTTATTTATTTCGATTGCCTTACAGCCATACGACCCAATGGGTTCTATATACATATAACATAACTTATTATGTTATTAACCTTAAAAATTTTCAAAGAATTTGAGGAAAACTTTTGAAAAATGTTTTTCAACCATTTTAAACAAGTTTTAATGTATTAGTACATTACTCAAAAATTCAATTTAAAAATTCATTGATAAAGTGATAGTTGAAATGTGAAATTCATATCAGTTCAATTTATGAACCATTAGTATTCATTTCAGTCTCCCTGTCTTTAATCAAATTGATCTTGAGTGTAGGGAAAATATTCTCATCAGTAAATACTTACTTTGTGAAAAGGATAATTTGTTACGCCTAAAATTGATTCAATTTCCAAATTTTGTGACACCTACTTGACAGTGAAAAAAGTCATAGAAGCAAATTTGTAATGGCTTCAGTTAACTATCAAGTTGATTCACTCCTAACTTAAACCAGTCATGATGGAAGTGATTAACTTTTAGCTTAGGAAACTTTTCAGCAAATAGCTCCTTTCAGTTATAAATTCAGTTATATATCACATTGTAACCAACATTTTATCAAAAAATATTGCTTTTAAATTTAATTTTGTGATAATTACTGTGTTACTGATATATTAAAATATTTGATATATATATTGATTTAAAATTGATTTATAATTGTTTAAAAATATTTTTCAAAAAATTAAGAAAAAAATAAACAATGTTATAAAAAAAATTGTTGAATAGCCATAGAAATCGTTTTAATTAAAACAGTAGAAATAAAATCACAAAAATCAATAAAAACACAAATTTGATGATTCGCTGTCAGATTGCTGCTTGATTTTCTGAACTTGAGAGAAAAATCTTCTTAAGAATGAACTTTAGTAAAATTAAAAGAATGTTTCTTTTTTCAATTTCGGTTTCGATAGTTTTTAAGAGTAACAATTTTTGCCTTTTTTGATCAAAATACCGAGGATTTAAATATTGTGAAAATATTATCTTTATTATCTTACTGTATTTCTTTAATAATGTAAATATATTCCTTTTATTCCGTAGAACAATTTTCGTAAAATAATTCATTAAAAAAATAGTGATAGAAATAATGAGGGTTTAAGAAATGTCACTATAGAGATCAATGGAATTTATGGTGTGAATTTGTACAACTTACAACGTAAAGAAAACATAGAATCACATAGTTTCGGAATAAATAATGATCTATTACATGCTTTAATAAAAATATAATTCATTGTTGACACTGCGTACAAAAATGTTTGTTCTGATAACCCAACTAGTTATTTATAATTAGTTATAATATTACCCGAAAAACAACAATGTCGTTGAAATTGAAAAAACTATTTCATATTCAAATCTGATGTATGTACAAAGAAATATGTAAAACGTCATTAATAAAAATTATTAAATACCGTTCACAGTTACGATTTGATGGTAGGTACCTTATGATTACCAGATTGGGACAGTTGGTATGATTGAAATTTAGCAATGTATATCTCGATAGCAAAGTTTAAGCATTTTATTGAAATAAACTCCCCTCCAAAAAAATCGGATCACATATTTTTTTATATTTTTATTCCTCATAAAATTTTTAAATGACGGAATAAGCACTTGGTGCTGTTTAATTATTAGTTCATAGTGACCTTATGTCATCTTTAATGACAATTAGAATTAGTTTTTGTTTCGCTTAAAACAATTTATTAATTCTTTGCTGCTTTGGTGTAAGTTTAAATTTGAAAGGATGGAAGCTGTAATAAGACCTAAAGGTGGGAACGAACACATAGTATTAACCAAAATTAAATTTGTTTTTGATTTTTTGAAATTAAATTTTTGTTATATATCTTACACGTCTTTTCATTTTCCAATCTTTAAAACCAATAAAGAAATTACAAATTTTTATTATTTTTTTTACTATGTTGTTAAGTAATTCTTAAATAAATATAAAATGCCTATTCAGTCGTTTAAAAAATGTCTAAGATATAAAAATATAAAAAAATGAAAATGATCCGTTTTTTAGAGAGAAGTGTAGTTTGGGATATACTTTGAATGAGACAGGTTCAAAAAGAACGCAAATTCGATTGCTAGAAAGTAGACTTATCATAAATCAGAATAAGTTTAAAAAAGGTCCCAAATGGCACTTGAACACTTGAAAGAAAAATGTCTTTTTTAAAGTTAATGGGAATTTGTTCCCCTGAATAAAATGATGTAGGTGCTGGACATTTTGACAAGGTCATATTTAATTAACGAAATATTTTCAGAAATTTCATTGTTCTGAGACAGAAATAGTGAGATTAATGTTTTTTATTTTAAGTATTGGAAGTTAAATAAATTATAAGTAAAAGTTTATTTTTTAGAATTATATTAAATGTAACAAAAGTCAAATTAACTGACATAATGTTTTCATGTGCCACAAATAATATCTTGTCCAGGGTGTAAGTAGTAAATAATTTCAAATACACTGAAATAATTAAAAATGTTTACTCGAATTATTTAAACGCTATCAGTATCCTACAAATATTTCCAACAAAACAAATTATTCTTTCGCTCACAACTTTACCCTACCATTTTGGATAACCAATAGATAGACGATACACAATCATGA
>QDEB01016381.1:0-11353 GCA_004193795.1 Asbolus verrucosus | reverse complement strand
AAGGGGGCGTGGCCAAGGTCAAAAAAAAGTGGTGGGGGGTGCTTGCTCTCTCCAACATACCCTACTAACTGTTTTAATTTTTAAATATAAGTTTTCCATTTCATTACTTTATTAGTTTATTCTCAGTTTTCTTAACATTATTAACATCACATGCTTTGATTGTTTACATTTAAACGTAGTTTAATAGTATAATGTTTAGAAATGATCATCCACACTGTAAATTTTCCTCAAAGAAAGCAATAAAACTGGTTTGTAAAATGTTAATCAAATAGTTTTTTTATATCCTCAAAATTCTCATTCCTGCTAATGTTTGTAATAAATCAGTTAGTAACGTTTTAACCGGTGAGATTGGTAATCCAGTGACCGTTTTTTTTTTGCGTTTCCTGCCCTCCGTTCGCCCGTCGTTCTCCCGTGCCCTCGTTTCCTGCGCACCGCCGCGCGTACCGTCCCCGCGCACCGTCCCCGCGCATGCCGTTCCGTCCTAAATTCCTCAGGTTGGTAATTTATATCCTTTAATTTTATATGTATAATTTGCTGCCGATTCACGCAAATAAATCTGTATTTGTTTTTGAATAATCATTTATTATTCGAAAAAATTACCAAAGTACATTCTAAAAATATTTCTACAAATTGAATCATTATTTTTGTAATTTAAATCAAACAAATTTAAATAATTATCGATACTATTTTTAAGAACAAAGTTTAAAAGAAGCAACACACAATATTGACCACACATCGAAACGATGAAACGTTTTGAATTTGTCTTTCATTAAAACTCCACATAAGGCAATTTTTCTTCAGAAATTTCAAAATGTTTGTCGAAGGTTTTCTACCAAAACTGTCAAAAAAGTACCCAAGCCACTTAGCGTCGATGTAGACACCCATCCAATGACTGCCAGGCATAGAATCAGAATCAGCGTTGACAACAATTAAAGCCGGTTTGCTTATGTAAAACGGCAGATTGTTATTTGCAGAAACAAGAGGAGGCGTTGTTTTAGTTGTACGGTATTCATGGAACCACTTTACCAGATTTTCAACATTTTGAAGAGCACACATGGATTTTTCATATACGCGATTTTCGCACGGAGATACATCGAACAAATTTCTTAAATCTTTAAGTAACGGACGGCTGATTTCATCTTCAAGATTTTTTAACGATGGTATTGGGTAAACGCTTAAATATTAACTTCTGTTTTTCTGATCCTTTCACATAGATTAAAATTTGATTTTTAACAGCTGTAGTCAGACATCGTTCAAAATTTTCTTAAGGTATGTTGCCGATTTTCCAGGGTAGTCCGTGATAATTTCTAGTCAACCAATCAGCTTGCTTCTGATATTTTCGAGGCAAATTCGGAAGGTCAGCCGGTGGTTTAAACAAAAAATAATTAGCTATATTTTCATAGTAATTCCAGACGGCTAATTCTTTAAATATAAACGTTTTTCTAGATTCTAAAGAAAAACCTTGATAATCAATAAACACAACCATACTTGGCAACGATCGAATAACAACTACATTTCTGATTTATTTCCTCTTGTTTATAACTGTTAACTACTGTAATCGGCAATAACATTACGATGTTTATCGATTTCAATGACACTGTCAAATTCTGCATACACAAGACAATTTATCGTTTCTTCCAATGGACTCTTAAATCCCAACTCCATTCGAAGACTTCCGTTTTTGATAAGATTCCAATGAGTTGTGCTACTGGCTGAAAGATCGGGCGTCAAATCAAATACCGCTATACAATACCCGTTGGCGTAACATTCGCGCGACACTCCATTTCCCTCATTTAAAAAATGTATTCCAGTTCCCGAAAATAGTGAATGATACATTCTTATAAATTTGTTGTTTGTAAAATCGGGTTGAAACGGTTTACTAGGTATTTGTTGACCGTCAACATACAAAGACAGGAAATTTAAGTTATAATGTTGGAAATTGAATGGATTTAAAGCAAAATCGCCATTAAAAGCCTTGTTGGAAACTAAGGCCACGGCAACTCGTTTAGGTAATTGCCCCAAGTATACATTGTCTAGAGATTTTCCTTGAACACCTTGAGGAATCGTTAAAACTTTAATTTCAGTACGTGTAATTGGATATTTGACAGTTGTCATCTCGAGCGCCTTAGCGCCAGGACAGTTGGATTAATTTTTTCTCTTCTAATCATTAATGTAGCGTCGGTAATTTTTATTTTTCCAGTAATATTTTCGGCCATTAATGCAAAACTTTTACGTGAGCGGACAAATTTCACACGTAATTCGACACCGTTCGTTAAAAATTTATCTTGATTAAAAATATCACAATGAAGATGGCCCATTAATTCTATTTCCGTACTCTCCCTAGTAAACTTGTTTCGCATTTTGTATCCGTAGTTTGAATTTGATAACATATCCATTTCCCCATGCATATTCGCATACCATAATACCGAAGTCAAGTGAGATTTTTTAGCCGCTGGTTCATAAATTAAGAGTGCTTCAATATAACATCTGTATCCGTATGTGTTATTAGGCAATGAAATAAGCTTCTGATTTAAATATACATCTACTTGACTTTGACTGAAGATGCTGTGCAGTGTATTATTAACAGGAGCTATTTTATCGGTTGCAGCAAAACTAGCACCATTTTCTTTCGTCAATTTTATGTTCAGATAAATCAATGTGTGTGATAAGTCTATATATTCGTCACTTCCACCATTTACAACAAATTCCAAAGGTGAATCTTCGGAAATGTTCGTTAAAGGTTTATAATGTACCCATTTTCCATGCTCCACGGATGTCTGTGTACTCGGAATCGCGAATAAATCCAATTCAGACTTCACACATTCACAAATATGAGCGTGCAAAAAAGACATCGTTGTTTTAATTAAATATATCTTTCACACCGCTCGAATTTACGGATTTCTTCTTACGCTTCGACTTCGTTACAGACCGAGAAGCGGCTGGTTTCTGACTTTTACTTGGCAAGCGTCTTCTTTTTATAAGACCTGATCCTACCAAAGTGTTAATTTTGTTATCGGCTTTACGCTTTAAATTTGTCACTAATTCAGATACTCTGTTCTTAAATGCTTCTTTTAGGCATATCGTTTATGACGTCGTTGATAAAATATGATCCAGTTTTGAGTGCTTCTTTTCCTATAGTTCTCACACCACTTTTTACCAAAGGCATAACCGATCGGAATAGGCTTCTTAAAAAACTTCTCAAACCATGGCCCCTTTGATAAACGCTTCCTCTGTAGATTGTTCTGACTCCTGAACCGGCCTGATTTATGTAATAATCTTGATAATGACAGCGAACCATTATATTTTTCTAAAATGAAGTTTCACACACACAGTTCCAAAGTGAAATGGTATTTTTTCGCCTGTATTAGTTCTTATATCAATTTCAATATTTTCAAATTCTCGTTTTAACACGGGTACGTAATGCGGATTGGTGAAGAAATGAGCTTGTTGTGTCCCATAAACGTATTTGCTATTATCGACAACAACTATCCGTAGAACTTTAGCTGGTACGTCCCCAATTAACTGCGGCTCTATAATATCGATGTACATGAAAAATTGTGACGGTAGACCCAACAGTAAATTTGACGGCTGCGTTGAAGTTTTATTTAACGTTTGTATATGGATCAAACCCCAACTGAAGACTAAGTTTTGGTGATAACGTCAATGATTGTAACGATCCGCTTGAGCAAGATACAGTAATTTTTCTTGATCCTTCGTCGAGATTAAATTTTACGTCATCAGTTAAAAGTGTTTTGTTAGCGTTTAAAGCTGTTACAACTGACTCAATTGACTCATAATTTCCAGCCTCTATTTTAGTTTTAAAAGATACGTTGATGTCTTTGGAAACGTCAGTTTCTTTAATTCTCCTTACCATTTCTTTCACTGAATTATATTTACCGCTTTTCAAAGAAGCTTCAACCCACATACTTAAACGCTCGTCGTTTAAAAGAATTTTTTCAATATTATCTATTGAGTTTTCAAAATTAAAACTGTATTTACAATTTGTCGCGAGTTATTCTAACATAATCGCCTATTTTGTACAATATTTTAGAAGGCCTTGACAAATTCGTAGAATAAATATTTTTATAAACTTCTGCAACGTTATTGCTGTTCACATTCTCCGGGGCCATTTTTATTGTTCTATGATATGATTTGTTATATCCAATTACAAAATCTTGCAAGACGTCTATAAATCTATAACTGTTTACATATGTGAAATACTTAAACAGTCCTGTTGAAACGTTCCACGACAGCCGCTTTAACGTCTGGATTCTTAGTTGTATAAAAATTGATGTTATATTGCTTAAAAAGTCTTTGTACATCTTCTGCTAAAAATTCTTTTGCCTTTGTCCGTTTTAATGTTAACAGGCACACGATCCTGCTCCTCTAACCACTTTTGAACATCTTTTCTTGATATTCCGCTTTCTCGTGATAACTTGTTTAAACTCGAAAAGCCGCATTGATCTGACGGGTCATAATATAATTTTTCTAACGTTTCCATCATCTAAAAGAAAAATTTTCCCAGTTTAATGTATCGCGACTCTTTGTATTCTTCTTTTGAATTCTCGCAGACCTCCTTTTATTTTTCTTATTAATTAACAAAGGGGTTGATTCAGATTGCGTATTGTCTTTCATAGAACGTTCATTCGTGAACTCAAAGCGTCTCTGATTACCAATCAATATTCGTGGTATGTTTATACTTTTTAAAGCTCGAGTAAAATGCTCCCAGCCGACTGGGCGATTTCCTTTACGATTTCGTATTACATCATTTACCAAGTCTGTGATATTAGAATCAGGAATTACATGACCTTTAATATTTACGACACCATTATCATCCCAAGTTATAAAATTATCCTGTAATTTTTTGAAGCAACAACATTGTTTCGTAAAGTTGCCGGAATACTTTTTATTATAAATTTATTTACAATATTTTCATCATGTTTTTTAGAATCGTCGTCCAAAATAGGTCGCCGGTTTTCATTCACTATATTTAAATATCTTTGCAATACTTGATTATACACAGCCCATTTCTGACGATCATTTAGAGACTTATTGTTTAAAATTGACATCATTTCTTCATCCATTCGTGATATGGTGTTCGGTTGGGTCTCTTTGATCTGCCGCGATCGTTCCAAAACGTTTGGATCAACCAAAATCATTTTCTTGGCGTGCTCCATTATTATTTATTTAACAAACCACCCAAAATACCTGATACAAGGGGTGCTAATATTAGCGGTAAAAATGCACCTCCTTTTTGAACGAGCAATTTTTTCTTTTGAACAGCTGAACCTTTACGTTTAACCAACTTACGCAACACTGTTTTGTGTTTTGACAACTTTAACTTTTGCTTTTTCGTTAACGGTACTTTACCTATTAAAGTATTACGAACACATTCGCAGAGACAGTGAACAAGTTCTTTATCGGCCGATTTTAAAACTGCTTTGCGGGAGTGAGGTTTTATCTTGTGCAGAAAATTTAAAAGGCTTGGCGTTGTTAAGAAGCGTTCGAGACATATTTTGTAAATGAATATTTTAAACAGAATTCATGTATTTATACTCTTTCTCGGAATATACACCGTTGGTGGTTCTTCGTCAGGTAACACATTAGTACGAAAACGGTAAAGGTCGGGAGTATTTTGTTTTAAATCTAACAAGAGATAACCATGTGGTCTTGAAGTAGCATCTTTGTAATCCTCCTGAAGAAATTTTACATTTTCCGGGCAAATCTGTCGAGCCAAGTGCTGAATCTGAGCTTTGTCGCTAGGATTCTTAAAGTACTTTATATAATGAGCATTCTAAGATATGTCTCTCAGACCATTACCTCACTGAAATTTCGGTGGTGACTACCCTTTGTAAAAATATCAACTATTGAACCACTAGTTTCTCTCATTAAGTCGTCTAAGATTATTAAGGATGACTCTTCCCCGTTAAACGAATCCATTTCGGGTATACCTCTTATAAATTCAATATTTAAACACTTTTTGTCATACAACGGTTGCCATTCATCGTAGCACCAAATTATACGTTTAAAATTAACATCACACATCGATTTTAGATGTTGCAAAAACTTAAATACAAAATGAGTTTTACCACAGGCCGTAGGACCAACGATAATTGCTGTAAATGGTACACACAATCTTTTCTTAAAGCTATGACAATCAATTTTATTATAGAAACTTTTCTCACAAACAATGTATTAAATAACTCAAATCTTCAAAATATTCTTAGTTTTAACTACAAATTAAATAATACACACCATTAGATTCACAATTTTATTACATTTATTTAAATACAATTAAAATCATTATGTTCCATAAAATAACTAATTTTAGCATCAACTTTCTTTTTCATGGTTAGTGGTAGTTTCAAACATAATTCATATAATGTTTGATCACTTTCATGATGGTCCCTTATCATGTTAAACCACAGCTTTTCCATATCTCGATTAGATCCATGCTCCATTATATGTAAAGCCACATTTAAAATGAATCGTTCATAATTGGGATAGCATTTGTTCTTTATTCGACGTGTTTCCATTAAATTGAGCAAATGTTCACCCAGATCCAGCACTGTCCTCACCGTATCCAACACCAAGTACAAAGGTTTGTACACATCGGTTATGTTTTTTGGCCTAAATTGTACCACTTGGTAAGGACTCACCAAGATATGATAATTTTTCAATTCTCCCACGGGTGTGTCCTTGGCCAAAAATTCTTTAAAGTCTGGTAACTCGAATAATATAGCGGCTGTCAATTGGGGATTGCTGATTCTTAACACGGGCGTGAATTCTTTTAACGGAAGAACACCAACTGCTACAAACTTGCTACCCGACTTGGTGAGAGGATAAATGATTTCATCCAGCAGGCGATATTCCTCATTTTGTAGTGCTCTTAAACATTTCATTTCTTCTTCAATCTGAGCCTCCTCAGCAGCACGCACCATCTCCTTTTCTATTTTATTCCACTGTGATGGATTTAACGCCACGTTCTCGTCAAATTTGTTTAAAGCATCTTCTGGTGATTTTTCATTCACCACTTCACGCTGGAAACAAATTGCCTCCTCACAAACATATAAAGGTTGCTGCGCAATGCCGCTGGTTGGTAATGGTGATGGAGTACCAGAACGCTGTGTACCAGACTCGGGGCTCACCTCGATGACGATGTCGACTGATGGAGACGTACTTAATATCCGGGCCGTAGCTTCATTTATACTCTGTAGATTTGACAGTATGTCCTCGGCAGCCGGAGCCTCCTCCAACGGTAGATCAGCGAGTTTCATTCTCTTAGGAGGATCCTTCTTTAAAGACAAATTGAAACGTTTTACGGACCTCTGAATGAAGACACCAGCAAACGTTAAGAATGGACAATAAATAGAGTAAAATTCATTTTTCACCAAGTTTAAATACGTCTTCTACACAGAGCTCAATTCACTTAACACAACCTGGAGGTCTTCTTCAACAAACCACTTAACACTTAACACAAAAAAAAACACAACCTGGAGAGCTTCTTCAACGAGCAATGTTCACGACACAATGAGCAGCTGACAAAAATACCCAGCCTTTTATACAAAATTTATCATTAATGATTAGATCATTTGTAACTAATTAAGAGGTTATTATCGTTAATGAGGTTATTAGCTAATTACCACCACTAATTATGCCCTCTTTAATACTTTAATATATTGTATAACTCAATTTTACTCAAATAAAAATTTTAAAAAATAAATTTAAAAAAATAAAAATCAAGCTTCGTACGTATTTTACAAACATTTTAAGTCAAAAATTAACCCTTGATCAAAAATGATTAAATCATCAACTCAAAGTTGAACCTAAGTAGTGACTGGGACTCGACAAACAGAATTTAAGCATTATGATTTATAACATCGTGTAAGACATTTCATTTCACTCGCATTTTTTGTTAACTATTTAACAAATTTATAAGTTAAATGGGTAATAGAAACGTTTTTAAATTTTAAATTTGTTTATCAATTTTTTCAGTTAATATAATGAACCAGTTTTTAATGAAATGTTGTATTCCACATACTCCAATTCGTTTTCTATTACGTACATCTATGATATATGCTTCTCCGCAACAAAATATTATTTTTATTCGCCAACTACCAAGAAAAAAGATAATCCCAGCAATTGTAATCATTCGTGAATACGATGAAAATTATAATGAATTAATGTTGACTGCCGTTGTCAAAATGTTTATTGTGCGCTTCAACATAACATTTTATCGTAGATTCCTAATGTTTTCCTAAAGTTTACTAATACAGCGCGCGATTAATGTAATAAAGTAATAAGTAACATCCGATGAAATATTTTTTACCAAACGTATGTCAACAACCACAAAAAACGATTAATTGTAATTATTACCACTATTTTACACATGGATATTGATATATATATAGATATAATTTGAATCATTTTCTTCAGGAATAAAAGGCACATTTCTCCGACATACTTGCCTAACGCAGTCAAGAATTAACATCACAAAAATCTCATTTCCAGTTGCATCACTGAATAAGACAAGTTCACCAAAATAGCCAGTAGGGGAAGTTGGCGGCATGTTTAATAAAAATTAAAACGTATTATTATGTTCCCAATAATTTGTTATTAATAGTACATTTGGGATTTGGTAAACTGCATCACTTATCATTTTAACCCTAAAAGGGCTACATTTCGTAAAGGGAAAAGTAATAAGGCATTTATTATAAATGCAAAATGTAGGGACATTTATCACTATAAGAAGCTTAATGACACGCAAAATGACAAAACCAGTTTTGGAACATTTAACAACTAATTCATAGCTTTATGAAAAATAGTGTTAAAGGTGACCAATATTGCTCCCTCTGGCAAAAATTTATCAGTTTCTAAACGTAAGACCAATATTATCCCTTTATTGGCAGATTCTAAAATTTTAGGTTAAACTGCCCATTGACTACTAAAGCCGTACGAGAAAGAAAGCCTGGCCCCTGAACAGAACATTTTTTCTGAAACAGGTGTCCACTAATTTGACACAAAGTTACTTTAATTGCATTTTAGGCTTATAGGAGAATAGTTAACGATTCATAAGTTAAATAGCAATTATTGATCATCAGTGCCATCCCACTGTTGCGTACCTGAGTGCCGCAGTAATTACGAAAAAAATGAAAATATAAGCGTGTTTCGTTTTCCCAACAATGAAGACATGAAAAAAAAGTGGTTGCGTTCAATTCACAGAGTCAATTTTAATATAACTCCAGCTTCCAGAATTTGTGCCAAACATTTTGACGAATGTTTTATTATTCGTGTAGACAGTTATACGCGATCGGATAGTCTGTTTTAAGAGTACCTAGAAAAATTCTTAAGTTATCAGATGACGCATATTCGACAAGTGAACAGCCATCTTATATGTGTACAGAACTACCACCCAGACGAAAGAATCCACGGCAACGCGAACAAGAAATTCTTCGACATAGAAGAGATTAATAGAAATGAATCCGATAAAATTTTAAATTTTGAAGATTTCCTGTTTAAATTGAAAAACAAGGTAAAACGCTATACAAAGACATTTGACATAAGACAGTTCCCAAGCAGTGTTCATTTTTATAAAATCATTAGTAATCAAGGCGAAAATCCTTCATGCCTTCATTCACTGACAATTTCAAACGACATGCTCATTAATATATTTATTAATAACAACAAAATTCCGAAGAGAAAAATTGTCAACTTGGTTGATTCTGAGAATTGTCAAAAGTGGTCGACTTTGAACACTCTACTAAAATTTGTTGATGACTTTGAGGAAGCATTCGAAAAGTCTTCTCCTGAATATAAAGTCGATTCCATTTCCCAATTACTAGCTGATGTTATCATACATAGTGAAGATATTGAAGCAGACAAACTTAATAAGCTCAAATTTTTACAGGAACAGCTTAACTTGCTTTTTATGAAACAAATAAGATACAACGCAGAAACTTTGATTTGGGCCAGCAGTTTATTTTTTTCTTATCCAGGTGCATTTCGACTGTTAGAAAACTCAAAGATACTTACAGCTCCTCATCCCAGGTATTTAAAAAAATTGTTAATGAAGATGGAATCAGAAAATTCGGGATTAAGTTCAAGTCACATTAATATACTTAAGTGAAAAACTTTAAAAAAAATTTTACTTTTTTAACCGTTATTATCTCGAAAGGAAAGTCTTATTTGACACTGTTCACTTGATTAAAGTTACAAGAAAGATTTGGCTTAATCAAAAAGATAATAGACAAACTCTTATAATAACGGATATTTCAGAACATTTCGATGAAAATGGTTGTGTTTTTAATGAAAATCAAAAACTGTATGCGACGACTTAAAACAACTCTATCAATCAGAAGAGGCCAATATTGTGAAATTGGTACCATCCCTAAGTAAAAAAGTATTATTTCCAACATCCTTAGTACGACAGAATGTTTCATTATGTCTTCGTCTTTTTGATGTTAAAAATGTTGCGGCGCCTAAAGTTAAACACGCTGAGAATATTGGTCAAGTGGAAGGTACAATCAAATATCTACAATTAATTGGAGATTGGTGGAAAATTGTTAATTGTAAATTCACAATTAAAAGATGTTCGCTTCCGGCATCCTCGCTATGCTCCAATAAAAAGCTTTAACGATGACAATATTGTCTTTTTAAAGAATTTTAGCAAATGGTTAGATATATGGGATTTTTAACACTTCAAGGAGAACAGTCACTCAAGAAACAGCAAACTAACTAAACAGACACAAGCGGTATTGTAAAAGTCTCTGTCAGTTATCAGAATATTTAATTTCAAATAACTTCAAATACGTGTTATTAAATAGGTTTCAAACTGACGATTTAGAGGCATGTTTTGGCCTGTATAGACAAATGAGTGGAAATAATTACCATATATCTGTTGCTCAAGTGTTCGAATCTGAGAGAAAATTGAAACTATTGAGTTTGTTAAGTTTTAAGTCCTTCAGAAATGGTAATTTTAATCTTAAACATTTTTTAAATATGTGCGAAGATGAAACCAATAAAAATATAGAAGACGAGTCTATCGATTCGCTTAAAGAAATAATAGAAACTTTGGAAACTTGTACCATCTCCGAGAACAAACTTAGTGTTCTGGTCTATATTGCAGGCTACATCGTGCATTCAATTAAAAAAGTTAGTAAATGTGAAAAGTGTATAAACTTGTGCTGGATTGACAAAAATCTGGAACTTGATAACAATCGATGTAAACAGAATATCTTCAAATATCTAGATCATTTAGACAGAAGTGGTTTAAAATGGCCCAAAGAAATATTTGTGAATGTAATAAGTCAAATGTATTTGTTATTTCAAATTGTGATTGGTGAACAATTTGAAA
>QDEB01016362.1:2369-14317 GCA_004193795.1 Asbolus verrucosus | reverse complement strand
GTCGTAGTTCACTACAAGATTGTCGATATGATATTTGTTGTGTTATTAATTAATGTGTTGATGTCAAATTTTCATGAAATTAATAGAGTTTTACGATTTGTTTGACATGTGTAGATACCTGTTTGTCAATTCATATTTTTTAAATTTCAATGGATACATATGAAAATTTGTTGCAGACTGCTAACTTTTTTCGTCTTTTTAAAGAAGCAAAAAACTAGGATTAGTTCAAGTTACCATTATTTCACCTTTCCGATTTTAAACTTCATCAAATTCTGTATTCTTACATTTTTTTAGTTTCTCCTTTTCTCATCTTTTTTTATTTCTTTTACCTTACTGTATGTGTTTTTCTTCATCTTTCCTTCTTGCTAATTTTCCCTTTTTTTTACATACTTTTTCTAATAAAGGTTTTCTTGAAATTCTCTTCCTTTTCCATTTTCGTTTTTCTTACTTTAACTACAATTTTTCCATTCTTCTTTCATAATTTGTTTTTAAAATTGATTTTATGTAAGTTGTTCATACTTTGGTTTGTATTTACCTTCTTATTTTGATATTTTACGTTTTTGTATTTCTTAAGAGCCTTCTTCTTTCCATTCCTGTAATTCTAAATGTCGCATTAATGTTTCTATTCAAATTCAGTTCTTATGAAATTTCTCTTGTTCTAGCTATATCCTATATTTATTTTTCCTTTTCTTTGGTCAAATATTTCTTGTTACTGCATTTTGCTTTATTGTTTTTTCTTTTTTGTTTTACTCAAAAAATTTACAAATTTTTTTCCACAAATGCATATATACCTAAGCGTATGTGCAGTTCTTCTATCTTCCCATTAATGACTCTGTATATCAATCTTTGCAAAGAGTTGAAAACGTGTTGGTGTTTTTAACGGCAAAATCGATAATTCGCCTACATTATCGCCGTGCACAGCCCTACCTGATGAACACTGATAACCTTGATCTCCGCCCCACAACAAAGATATTCGTGATAAGCCCCCATTAAGCAGTTTCGGAATGTTCCTCTTTGATGTGAGCGAAATTCCTCAATTCGGAACGCCGTTAAAGTAAACCCGACGATCCCAATAGATTTGTTTGAGAAAGTGCAACTTCTTTATTCAGTTCCTTGGAGGAAAGCACGTAGACGCAGGTGAATACAGTTAAAAAAGAAACCGCCACCAGAAGCCCCTTTGAAATTCCACAAATTGGACTTGGATGGAAAATAATTCGGTTTACGAGGCGTGTTTATGACGCCCGTAACTGCCTCCAACATGTGCTACACTTCAACAATAAGAGATAAACTTGGCACTTGACACATACGTTCAATTTTAAGGTGTTTACATGCTGGGCCGAATTGAATAATCGGCAGAGAGCGGAGTTGTATGTTGCCTGGAAAGAACATTCGGGTACGGGCGCGATCAAAAAAAACCGCACATCCGAACACTGCAGCACTCTCAGCAAAAGTTAAGAATTTGGGTTATTCAATCTTGTAACAACAAAACTGACTAATAAGTTTCAATATGAATGTTCTTAATCTTATGTAACGAATCATCAGAATTACAGCGTACCTTGAATTTATTTGATGGTACATACGTCATAAAGGAGAAAAATAACATAATTCACGTTATGGAAATCAGTGACAAATATATTTGTTTGTTTAGTATTTTAGGGTGTGTTAATATTTATTAACTTTAATAGATCTGTTCAATCGATAAGTTCGTTTATAATGTTGAACAAAAAAATTATATCAAAATTAAATCTGCCTCCTTTAAATCAATCAGTATTATAATTAGTCATTAAAAAATTCTCTTCATATTTGACCTAAGATTTTGATAATTTAAAAGGTGAGTGTTTTATAAATTCTTTCTGTATTTTTACAACACGGTTTATTACAACTAGATTGTGCGGAGACCAAATCACTGCAACATATTCTAGTGAAAAGTTGAAAATTTTAATTAGAAAATATTGGAAATGTTTTTTTGGGGTTCCAACAGTAAATTCCAAGATTTTTAAAATTCTGTTGCAAATATGTTCAATATGATTAAAAAAATTAAGTTCAATATCAATTTATATTCCTAGGTCACAAAGAGTGTTATCTTTATCTCTAAAGCAATGTTATTAACACTGTAAACAAAATGTAAGAAAAATTTCAATTTACAAAATTGTATATTTTATAAGTTTAAAAACATAAGATCGTCATTACACCATCTAGCCGGATCTTCCTGAATTTTCAAGCAATTTAAATAAATTTGAATAATTTTAAACAATTTAATGTCATCTGCAAGTAGTAACATATTGCAATATTTAACTAGGTTTACAACATAATTAATAAAACAATTACAAGGGAGCCAGATGGTCACCTGGACGAACACCAGAGTTGCAATAAATTCTTTAGAAATATAATGCTTAATTCTCACGAACTATTTTCCACCTTTTAGTAACTTTCAAACCATGTCAGCAGTTTGCAATGAATTCCCAAGGCATGCAATTTTGCTGGAAGTAGATCCAAGTTTACTTTGTCAAATACTTTGGAGAAATTTATCTTATTGATACCAAGTCCAAGGCCTTTAAAATTTTATGTTGAAAAATTAACAAGTTAGAGACTGTCGATCGTCCCTTAATAAAATCATATTGTTCCTTAATAAGAAACTAATTAAAGTTAATAAAACAACGGCTAATTTAGAATCAAATTGTTTGTGAATTGTGGAGAAATGGAAACTGCTCAGTAATTTTTTATTTGTTATACTTAGCAGTTGGATTTTTAGATATCGGGAGATTTACCTTGGTTAAGAGACACGTTGAGTAATATACAAATAAGATCAACCAAGGTAAATTTACAATTCAAAAAAAGTGCGAAAAAATACAATCTGCTTCACTATTAAAAGAATTTTTTTGATTATTTAATTAAACAACTTGTATACTTAATATGATTTGAAAATTTGAGAGATAGAACAGACTGAATGTCAATTTTTGAACTAACAGAAGAAGAAAAGTCAGCGAAAAAAGTTATTATTGTTATAGGATCGTCAGACCCTTTATTATCTTAACACATATACTTTGGTAATTCATTATCATCATAAATTTCCAAAATAATTTAATATTGTTAATCACTGAGTTTTTATGTTATTCAAATAGTTGTAATAACACTGTCTTGACAGAATTTTGCGATCAGATCGTAATGTCGAAAGCACTTCGTACTAATTTCTAAGAGTAGTTTGTTTGTATTGCTTATTTGCAATTTTTTTTCAGTAATTAATTCAGAAGGAAACCATTTTGGAAATTTACTGTCTAGGAGTTCATATAAAACAAAATAGAAGAAATTTACAGATGAATCAACACTGGAATAAAAATATGTAAAGATCACAATTATTGTTCAATATTAGGTCTAATGTTGAGTCGAAACTAGCAATTTTATTAAGTTTATGTGTCAAATCATGATTTTTTTTGGATATTCTTAAGAAACAGGGTGGATTAAGCGGAGATTCTGATCAATTCTGTTGCCCAACATTTTTTTTTCTTTGAGACTGTTTTCGACAAAAATATCATAAAATCTTTGGAAAAAGTGAGGTCTGACCGTTCACAACTAAACTAAACGATTAAAATCAAAAAATCATAAAACAGTCTGTAAGTGATAAAGATGCGACATGTACATTGAAGAAGAAGATTGTTTCTTACTAGAGTAAATATGCAATTTGAAGCCGAAATCAAAATTTCAAAGAGGAAAACCAAAAACATAGTATTAATAGCTTATAAAAAATGAAAAAAATAAAACGAAAATTAGACTAGCCCTGATGGGAAAACTTTATGTAAAACACCTAGGCAACCAACATTACAGACAACGTTGGATGTGAAATTTAATAAAATTTGATGGTAGAATTAGATAGAAAATGGGACAAGAGAAATTAAAGCATGTGAGGGATGATCATAAAGGAAACTACAGGTAAGTGAGAAAAGATTTAGAATAAGTAGACGAATTTGTACATAAAAAATCGCACATCGTACATACAATCCGCTCTCTACTAATCGTTCGGGAAGTTTGGAACTCTTCTTTCACCAAAAATACAATTCTTACGGTCCAGAGATAAACAAATTGGCTTTCATTACCCGGTCAGAACACTCGTAGGTATTCCCTCCGCATTTTGAGCCTGTTTAATGCGGAAATTCAATTCGCTGTCACAGAAACGTCGAGACGTGTCACCGGCAGAAGACTCACACATCTGAATTTCCCGAGAAAACCGAAACGCCGAGTCGGGAGAGTTCAGCTTAACCGTGAAATTTATTGCTTGTTGTAAGTTCGAAGTTAACAGCTCCCACCCTAATTTCTCTCCGAAAAAGACAACAGTCCTACCTGTCGATTGGACAATTCTTGAATAAAAACGGGACTGTTATCTTTGTGCGACTTTCGGAAAAACGAAAAAAACAACCCGAAATAACATCGTTATACAAAGAAAACTGAACTTTGCTGTTTTATAAAGGCTCCAGATTAATCTCCGTGTTTATTTGTTTTATAAAAAATCGATCTTTTGGATAAACTTTATTCACACAAACACTCATTTTACGTCATCGTTTGGAAATTTTTAGTTTATCGGAGGAGCTGACTCTGAACTCAGTGTCTCATAACCGACACAAGAATATGCCATGGTATCAAAATATTTTTACAAATTGCTCCGTCAAAACAAACAATGATCTCGGCTGTGATGGGAGAAGACAAATTATCTTTGTAATCACGATTCTCCATTATAACATTAATAGGGGACTGGAGATATGGGGCTCGCGGTTTACATTGACTTCGCCTCTTGCATATTTCCCGACTGTAATTTCCAGCAGTAAGTTGCGGCACTCTCTTCCTAACCATGCTCTGTGGGTATTTTGCACGTAATCTCGGTAAAGTCGGATTCTGTAACGATCATAATAAAGCTGTACAAATACTCGTCGTTAATTAGCTCGTCGTGACTAATATTTGTATACCGACACGTGCTGCAATTTTGGGCCAACTTCTTACTAGTTAAAAAAAAGTTTCCGCCTCCTCGACTCCGATTGATGAGTTTTTTTGCGCTTTTTGATCCATTGCTTCGGTTTAATAATGAATTTCGAAGCCACCCTCGGTCGACTGATTCTGAATCTTGCGAACGTGTCGATTCATAAACGCCACCCACTACAACCAGTATCATTTTTCTTGAAATTTTGTCGCTTTCTGTGGCAGTCTATTATTCTCTCTAATTTTCTCATGAGAATTTATGTGATGCCTCATGTGTTGTTGATGATGCTTCTGTTGTCTTTGGTTGATTAGACTATGTTATTATTTACATACATACTGTATGTATTTACATAATGTGCTAGGGGCGCTACTCAAGCTCCCATTTTAGCTGAAATTAAATTTACAGTTACTATACACAACCGTCGAAGTAAAAAAACTGGAATTGACTTAAAAAAATCATTTTCATTTAATAATTTCCACAGTAATTCTCTGAATTTTATTAATGTCCGCAAATCCACAAAATTCATTCTGTATTGTTTGGTTTAGTCAATTTAGCTGCTGGAGTCAACTGAGTAAGAGTAAGTGAAGTTAAGTATCTACAAACAATGGTGGGATTACCATTCTTTTAACTTATACATTTTGGATTATTGGAACTAAAAACGTTAAAAAACTTAAAAGTTGTTGACATATTTAATATACTTCTTACACAAAACGATGAAAAGTAAAAAATGAAAAACTGGATTAACCAAAAACAAAGTATTAAAAAAAAAAGCAAGATTTCATTAAAAAAATTAAATATGAACAGATAATAAAGAAAATGGAAGCATTAATTTCGTTAAATAAATAATTGCACAAAGTAAAACAGCAATTTGAAATACTATTTATTAAACATATTATGAATATCGTAAATGAGACACAAGAATATGAATATGAATTCAAAGAAGAAGATGAAAAACCAAGAAAAGAAAGGTTCTAGCTCACATTAATTAGTTGAAAAAATATATCGTCATAAAAATATAGGAAAAACAATAAAATAATCATTTGACAAATTTCATCAATTTAATTTTATCCTTTCTGTTGAGTTAGTTTCATTTTACTCAAAGTTCGATTTCGTTTTATTTCAGTCTTAGTATATTTCATGCTTTTTTCCAATATTCCTTTAGAAAGGATTGTTAATAACTGCAAAACGGTAAGAAGAGATAACATTAAGACAATATGTGAACTGATAAGAGTCGGAAAAAAGATACATTTAATAATGAAAACTTTATCAAAACCTAAAATTTCTCAAAAATCCTTAAGATATTACTTTATAAAGAAAAATTTTAATTAAAAATTAGCGCAAATTGGTTAAAATAAAAGCTAGAATACAACTTTTTTTTCTTTAATAACTACAAAAAAATTAAAATAAAAACCGAAAAATTAATCAAAAATAAGCAAATATAATTTTAAATCAGCATATAGAGGCGCGTCCTGACTAGAACATGTTCGCACGAACAGGGCGAGCACGCACAAATGCTCATGTGTGCTCTAGTCAGGATCTGCTTTAAGATAAACACTGCTACTTAGAAATAAACAAAAAGACAAAAACAGGTACATAAATTTGTAAAGTATTTTCAGTGTCTAAAAAAAAATAATTAAGTAAGGAAGTAAGTGTACGCCTTTTTAAATTTAATATATGAAAAGTAAATAAAAGAGCAAGAGGGAAGAAGAGAGAGATAGAAAGGTATATTTAACAATAAAAAAGTATAATAAGAAGAGCAGAAACATGTAACTGTAAGAAATTAGTCTGGGGGTAAAAGCACATTCAAGAGTTAATTTTTAAAATTTGTCTAAAAATAATTTAGAAAATAAGCAATTATTCTTATATGAATAACAATAATAATAAAACAATAAGTTGATGTTAATGCTTGTAAGTATCTTGCTACGAACAAAATATATAATTTTTTAGTTTACATTCAAATACACTTCGTTAAAATTTTATTAAATATGTATTTATGCAGTAAATTTTTTGTTTTTAAAGTTTTGTTTGAATATTGCTGAAATTAATTAAAATATATTTTCGTTACGGAGGATTTAGAAAATATACTTTTAAGTTTAGAAGCAACTGAGCAATTACTGAAACAATTATAAAAAAATTAATGTATATGTTAATTATTAGAATTACATGTAATTAACTACGATTTTTTTCTCGTGACTGTAGTTAGGTAAATTAAAATAAATGGAATTATGTCAGAAATAGTTGTAGTTACATGCAAATAATTAATTTCAAATTGTCAAAACTATTTTGATCATTAAGAATGTCAGGTGATAATTATTAGTTTTGTAAACTAAAAGTTGCTACTTTCAAATTGATAATTTTTTATAGGAAATTGTCAGCACAACAGCGCCAATATTAAAAAAGAGTGTATTTACCGTGTATTTACACTTGTATCAATAAAATTACTGGTTGTTATTGCTAAAATTATTTTCTCGTTTTCGCATTAATGTTCGAATCAAAATAAAAAACTGGTTGCGACTGTCTCTAATCAGTTTCAACAACTTTTAGAGATAACGAAGCGGTGATATTGTTGATATTGCACTGAAACTGCATGCACTTTTTAAATTTTATGAAACAGGTTGTTTGAAAAAGCTCGTATTTACATGAGAAACTACTCGGAGATAAAAGGCAGACATGAATAATTTTTCTATCATGCATCACACAAACGTCACAGAACTAGTTGGTTGGCGGATACGTGTGTTATCTACATTCGTAAATTTGCGAAAATGATGCATGGCGCTCCCAATAAAAAATTCAAAACGTTGTGAATCAGCTCGGAAGTCAGTTTTATAAACCAAGTTTTTATCGATTCTGATGTTCTAATAATAAACATAATGAAATATGCACATAAGCGAAGCCTCCAATGAATAGAGATGGGGCTATTGATTTTCAATTAATCGTCAATTAAAAGTTACGTGAGTGTATAAATTAAAATTTCCCCCAACTTCTCTAATTAATGCACCTATAAACAAAGTTCAGTAAAAGAGATTCGATTTTTATCTCCGTGTCAAATAAGCGAAATTGCACAAGTTTCATTATAATTAAAGCGGGAAATTGTATGTAACAATAATTTATGACATAACCGCACCAATTCGCGACTCCGAAAAGTCAGCCAAAGTTTCCTCTGAAGTTACATTTGTTTTATTCTTAATGAAGAGATCAATTTAACTTCGCTAATCAGCTGTGGATAGAAACGTTTTGATTTGCGCAAAACTGGAAAGTTCAGGTCATTGTTCCATTTGTTTTAATATAAATTTTTCGACACGAAAACACAACATCGACTAAACATAGTTTCGCCGGAAGTAACAACAACTTAAATTTAATTTCGTAGCTGATCTCAACAAACTTCCCGTTCCCTTTGGACTGTGTTAAATCCAACTCCAAGACTTCTCACTTTGAGATTTGGGGCGTGCATCGCCTATTGATTTTGCCATTAACTCTTCACATGTCAAGCTTAAATTAAATTTAGCGGAATCTTCTGGAACTGCAACGTTGTCCATCACTGCCATCCACTGCAGAACTGATTGTTGATAAAACGCGCATTTCCAGTTAACGTCAACCAGAAATAATTGCAGTCGGAATTATATTCCGACTGCATGTGGGCCTCTAAAAAAAATAATATCTGAAACAAAAAGCTTCATTGTGTCAATTTCTACTCAGATCAAGCGCCGTAATTGAATTTTCGACAAGTCCCTGCTGAAATATTAGCTTAAAGGATTATATAGATGAAAAGTCCTTAAAATTGCTGTATTGTTCAGTAAAAATCATCACGATGTTTGCTAAATATTAATTAAAATTTTTCGGAACTTGCACAGAGGGGTTTTGTCAGATAGAATCATTATCTAAACGAATTTCAGGCTCTCGAGATGATGCAAATTTTATTTACAAAGGAATTGACGTCACAACGATTTAATTATCCAAATTGATATTTAATGTGCCATATTTAGATTGATACTCGACGGCGAAGAGACTGACTGACGACCTAACTCCAGTTCTCCTTCGTGTAAATTTAAATTTTACAACTAACATGGCATTTGCTCTACACCTCCAATCACTTACGTAATTAAATCTATTCTCAAAAACAACGAAAAATAATGTGTGATAATAAAAATAAAAAGTGGCGACGTTACGAAAACCAGAACTGACTTTAAAACACATTTATTCAATCTACACTCATTCAATACTATTTTTTTATCATAAAAGATACTTTTATTTCGACTACATTTAACCTCATGTACTTCTCGCCATTAAAATGTGCTTCACTAACTTTTTAATTAACTTTTAGACATTTTAGTCATTTTCGTAAAAAAGATATTAGGAAATATAGACATTTTTTCATTGATTAAGGAAGTATGTTTTAATTTTAAATAATTAATGTGATATAAGTTTCTAAAGAAAATATATTCTGTCTAATTTCAAGGTAAAGAATTAATTCAATTTTAAGAATTATCAAAAAATTTCGCTAATTATAACAAATTACAACATAATTTCATTTATTTTGAATTGATTGCGTTTTATCTTCTATCTCTTTTATTACAAACATATTATTGGAGAGCTTTTAGATGTTTTAAAAAAATGTGACTACTATATGATCTGATTGGTTTTTTCTGTCTTTCATAAATGACATTTTATTGTGTAAAAAGTTTAGTTCTTCTTTTCTTTCTTGTAAAATATATGTACGTAATCCAAATTTTACTTGTCTCTTATCTACTCCCTCTCGTAACAGCTGAAACGATTAATAAAAATTATTATTATCAAGTCCATTATTAGCAGTGTAGGCGTAGCTTTCAGATCCAGATATGAATAACAAATTTCAGTTTTATGATGCTGATTTTAGCGCTGTTTTAAATGAAAGCATGTACCGGATCGGTATAAAACCCGCTCTCTAGTTGTAAGTTATCCATATTCATAATGACTGTTTGCCTTTGTGGTTGATTTTGCATTAAGCACTCCAGAAGACGGACGACACTTTGTTGGCACAGCACTTAAGATGGCCGCGTAATTTTCCATCTTTGGATGACATCGGTGAACCTGCGAAAGGTCTATTTTTCACACCGACCCTAATTAAATTAACTTACGAAAGGTACGTTTGAAATTTTTTCAACATTTTCAACCGCTTTGATCATCAAAGCGCCTTCCTCGACTGACATAATTGGCTCGACTTTCGTGCGTCAGTTTAAGGCAGAATTTTTATTTAATTTCATCTGTAGTCATTTATGCGTCTTAATAATGATGTATTTTTTGCTGTTTGTTTGTAATGACTTGATATTAAAAATTGCGCGACGCGATTGGATGCCAGCCTTCCATCGCTTGGAAATGTTCTTATATGGAATCTTTTGCTGCCGCTCACAATAAATTCGCTCATAAGATGGAAATGTCAAACAAAATACAGTTGTTATTTGAAAATATAGGTAGCAGAAGTAGGATTTATATTTTAAAATATAGGTCAATAAAACTTTATTGTTTATTTGCTTCTTTCTAGTCGTTATGTTCTCCCTTGGAGGCAAACAGGTTCAGCAGATATTGCAATGTGAGTAAAATGCTTCTTTGACTCGTTATTTTCCCAAGGTTCTTGAAGTCTTGGTTCACAACTTGTCTTAAAAATGTTTCAACAGAATATTTTGTTGCAATTACACCTAATACTTATGTCCCAGCAAAAACAAAAATTATTTTACATTGTAATTTTTGTTATTGTTTTTTTTGCCACATACATTTCTTAAATATCTCATAATATTTCTATAACTTTTGCTATCATATTTGACTGGAATGCTGTTACCAAAGAAAATCGAACTTGACTATTTTCGTTTCTTTATCCAGTCTTTCATTTTCACGTGTTAGTTACTTTATTTTTAGCGTGCACATATCTATCAAATTAATTTTTGACACTTTTTCCATTTTCTTCTCAATTTTACCTTCAAAATTAGCACAACTGACTGCTGATCTTTCAAACAAACAATTAGAGGTCAGTCAAGAGGGTTGAAAGAGAAAATTTTATTTAAACGTCATCTGTGGATGGAAGAATTATTCTCTGTCTCTTGTCTCTGTGATGGATAGCTATACTCAATCATTTTTAGAATACCATACGTAGGTATATAAAAAATGTTATTAAATTAAATTAAAAAAAAAGCAATTAGCAATAGGTTGTAGACAGATACAAATGCTTTTATTGACAATATTCATATTAATCAGAATAAAAATAAGAAGATAATTAACTTTCAAATTAATCACAATAGTATTAACACTTAATAGAAATTTTTGGGTTTTTCGTTTTTAATTTGGCTAGATTACCTATATCGGGCAAATTAGAAATTGATAAGAATGTTCAAATTCAATCGTTTTTAGTTAAAAAACAAGAAAAGTTTTACAGAATTGAATAATTTGTTATTTTCTGTTTGGTTTCTTCATACTGAATCAAATCAAATTTATATAAACATCTAGATTAATTTATTGTTTTTTATTAAATTCCAAATAACCAAGTAGATATAAGCAACAGTATTATGGAGCCGGATATTCACATTTCATCATCGTAGCTGAAATAACTAACAGTAAAATTGAAATATTTTCAAGATTCCATAAATTTTTTATTGTAACAGAAAGTTGTAAGTATTTATCAATTTTTGTGTTGTAGGTCTGTCAAAAGTAGTGTGAATTTGGCACAGCAATATCTAAAAGATATACCTGTCAGTTCTGTTTATCAAATACAATGATATCAGGTCTGTTAGCGACGATTAGTAGCGGTTATTATGCAAGTTTAATAGGACTCTGTTGTTGCACGAGTTGTTTGGAGCACGATGAGGGAAACGAGGAGCCCCAAACAAGTGCGACAATACGTCTCATTAAACGAGTATTATATACTATTTTTTCTACTTTAGTCACTGATTTTATAGAAATTTGGAAATTCCGGCTACTAAAAATGTTGCATTATAATCGAGGGATTTTTGCGTGT
>QDEB01016311.1:0-12855 GCA_004193795.1 Asbolus verrucosus | reverse complement strand
ACGAATTAAATTTAATTGACTTTAATTTTAATCTTCTAATGTCCATACCTGATTTTCGTGTTGACTATTTAGTGAACTCGGTGTAAATATTAAAGATCATAAAATTTTATAACAGTTTTGGTAAATGTCATGTTATCATCCAGTATATAATAAATGAAATATATAATAGATGTTGTTATAAATGTGAAAAAAATGTCAATGAATTCTATAGAACTTTTAACCAATTCTTAAAAAGTTTATATTTTTCTCAATTTTTTTGTTTTTGATTTATTAAGATACATTAAATTTAAAATTAATGAATGAAAATACGTAATATTGATTGTTATTATTGTTATTGTAGCTCATAAACTCTGTGTTAACCCTCCCATAATTTTAGTAGATCATCACCAAAATGTTTAGCCACTGCATTTTGTCAGTTGATTTTTTTTAAGTCATCCATAGAAAAAAAGTGTAAGAAAAAGAGTATCACTGTTCAAATGAAATGATTTTAAAATATATGGTGCTTCGGTAAAGTAAGTTACCTTCTGGTAACTTTTACAATTTTAATTTAATCGAAAAATGTCACTCGCTTTTTGATTTATTTTGCGATATTAAATTAGTTGTCAAAGTTTTGTTGCTTATTTTGTAAAAATACCTATTACAGGCAAAAATAAAATTAGTGAGAGAAAAAGGTTGAAAGTAGTTCCGAAAAATGCTAACATGTCGACAATATCATCTGTTAAAATTGATTTTTAAATCTAAATTACATCCAATTACACATTTTATTTAAAAAATAAATTTTAGTAGGAGGACGATTTACTTTACAAAATTATTGTATAATTACTTTTAAAATATCTAATTTTATTCAATTTTTGTCAGTATTTTTTTCAAAAATGTAATTATGTACTATACTATTTCATATATATTTTTTCAGGACACGAATATTAGCGAAAAGTGCTATTGGTTTTATACATGTATATTATACGACTTACGGACTGTTTTCGTCTGACATAAATCACAAGTTTATTCACGTTATAAAACACGTAAGATTATCATGAGTGTTTCACGTGTTTCTCGAAACTTAAATTTAATTGCTGTTACAAATTAATGTTGTCATGCACAAGTATTTGTGTTTCTTATTTTGAATCGAGTTTATTTTAATAATGGAAGCATTTGGAAACAATATTTTGGTACGCGAATGTTAATTTGGAACGCAAAAATGGGTTTTTCAATTTTATCCAGACGTTCTATGGCAACTCAGAGAAAACTAAAGAAATATTCTTGAATACCCTAAATATCTGTAAAAGATTCTGCAGCATTTACAATTTGGATAAAGTTCAGTCAAAGTAGTAATTAAACAACGAAAAGAAAAAAGGGCAGGAATCGGCGCCCTACGAATAGTTTATGGTTTTCGACAAGTTTTCGGAATGTCTGTGTTTCGGGTAAGGGTGTATTTACTTACACATTCAACGGTTGAGTCGATGAAGAATTAGGGAGTGAGGTTTTTGATTAAAATTCGAATCATTAGAGTGCGGAAGAGACATTAAGATGGGCAATTGGATTATGCAATATGTGTACGTATTTATTTGTTTTTAAGATAATTGGAAGCAATATTGTGATGAAGTATTTCAATAAAGCGGCTATATTGCGGCTTTTTACTTATTCTATATAATAATGATTGCAGAAGGTTGTGTAACCCGAATGTAGGCTGATATCAAATAGGTTAATTTCCTTCTAAGGCGGTTAGATAATTAATTTAGTTCTTAAGATGTTATTAAGACATTTCGGAATTTTGATTTTAATTTATCAAGGGCGAATGTGGGTAATGTAAGAAAATGTAATGATACTGAATTCATTTCTTCTTATTACAGGAAGCAAAAAGTCAAGGCGACTTCGTAATAATCAACGGGGTGGGAAAGTTAAGGCCATAGACAAAATAGAAACCTTGCACGCGAGTATTGGGCGAGTCTTAATGCAATGAGACTCAACTTGTCACACGCCCAGTTATGGCATGCATTTCACCACAAAAAGCTTGTTAAGCTTTAGGTAGATGTTACTTTTAACATATCACAGTCGGTAAACCCTTAAAGCGAGCGTTTTGTAGCACCGCACTATTATAATCGCATCATTTTATAAGTAGAAGCACATTAAATGCTTTGGAAACACGCCAAAAGCACTCCTTGATTTTTTATTTTCAAAACTAAAACGTTTAGTCACGTTGCAAAGAAAAACCTGAATTTAATGTAGTCTACTCCTCATTTCAAACGGTTTAGAAGAACGCGACTTGAAACACACTGAAATGAAACTTTATTGAAATAGTGTGTATTCGCAGGATTTTCAGCAAATAAACAATTTTATGACGGAAGCCTCATCAATATTATTATCGTTATATACCACTGCTCTTCATGGAAATTGCGAAGGAAAAATTAAAATACGTGACGGTAAATAACACTCCAAATCAAGTGTTACATAACATAGCGGTTATTTTATAAAAGCTACCATATTAAATAATACCAAATTCTTAACTAATTAAGAAATTTATTTATTGTAATTACTTCTCATTTGTAATTTACAACAGGAATCTAAAAATTCATTTTCCATACCGAACATCATACAATTTAAAATGATAATAACCCACATATCACATTATGCTACTGCATGTCTTTCCTAAATACAACGATTTAAAAATAAACACATTTAAAATACAAAGAACAAGTGTCTAATACTCAAAAACGCAGTACTGCTTTCTTAACCAATTAAATGGCTTAAATTTTCATTTATTATTGGGCGAAAAAAGAAAATATTCTCTCTTTTCAGTGTGACATCAAAATTACAATATATTGACTGAAACCAAAAGTGGCAACCTACCTACTATGCATAAACAATAGGGCAGTCTGCTTTGGAAACTCTTTTAACTTGCAGATATTTAAGCATAGTCTTCGAAATTTCCAAACGCTGATAACGTTACCGCATGCTAGGTTAGCTCACATTTTGATGTTACAATAGTAAACTTCAGGGGCGGCTCGTCAAGGAAGCTAGGGTAGGCAGCGCGTACTTAAAGGAAAAAGTCAAGTTAAATCGCTCTAACGCGCTAAATGTCAAGAGAATGGCAATAATTATTTCTCTTTAAAAACTAAAACAAGTTAAACTAAAATTTTTAGTTAGAAAATAAAAACTACAATATAAAATGCGCAAAATTTTTCAGTCATCGTCCACCAAATGGATTGTAAGCCTGCCAGTGTTTGAGTCAGCTGGTCGTTCTAGTACGATTCATAGAACATAAACGTGCGCAGTGATATTATCTCACAACCATTATGTGGGACAGCGATGGCGCATTCGACAGAAATAGTTGCAGTTTCGGAATATATTCATCAGGCCTTGCCAAAACGTACCTATTTATTTACTGGTGTTCAGATAATTTATTAAACTTTTTTTTGTACATTTTATAACCAGAGCAGTAAAATAAAACAAAAAATAAGTACATATAGCATTTTTCAATAAATTCTTTATACGCTGTTATCATCTGTCAAATATAATATTATAACAATTTAAGAAAATATGAATTTTGAAAGTACGACAGAACCATGAAAAAACTTAAAAGATAAAAATATTCAATTTTTGTTACATAATAAAATATAAAGAGTAACATAGTAACATAATAAATAGTTACATAGTAAAGCCATCATTTGTTTTTTCGTCAACCACTATCTAAAGTAGGCTGTTATTTACTAATTTCAAGTACGAGTATGTAAACTTGATCTTTATTGAAACTGAAATAATATTTCATTATTTTACACTTCTTCAAAAAATGTGAAATAAAGTTTCAGTTTTTTACGGAAATAAAAACTATTACTGTTTTACACTTTTATATTTAATTAATAACAACAAATTAACACACTTCTGCTACTAACCATTTGATAAATTGATTTGCACTGTACTATTGCTGACATTTTGGTTTGAACAATGATCCTAGAAGTAGACGGTAAAGGTAACACAGTTGATGCATCACTCTTGATTTCTATTTGTCGTAAGTCTTCATGTTTTTTGCCCACAAGACGTTGGTTGCAAACATTAACTTTAACTTTAACCGCAAATTAGCCCCCCTGAACTGGACTGTATGGAATGTGTAAGCTTCTGGATGAAATAATCCCAGATACGTAGTTATGAGACTGGGAATTTTAGAGAATTGATCGATTCCTGCCACTTGAACGGTGCACTTTCCATTTCAGTATTGAAGAAAAATCAACGATAAGAAACATTTTTTAGGCGGCATGCTGCATATTTTCCACAAATTCTGCTGGATTTAATCCGCCATCTATTTTATCGGGAATTGTAAAAGTTCGCTCTCTGTTTGTTTTGGTATCAGGTGTTTTGACAATTAGAAACGATTTTTTGTCTTCTATATTTTTAATTGCTATTTTTTTCAATTCCTCACGCCGACAAACCACTGATGATCCCAATTAAAATTGTTACTTTCATCATGAGAAATTTCTCATACGGTGCTTCTAATATAAATTTGGTTACTTCATGTCTTGAAAATACTTGTGCTTTTTTGGGCTTATAGCCAACAGACCCTTTCTTCAAGAACGCCTTAAATTTCGGATATGTAGTTATGTTCACTTTGTTCTTCACTGCTAGACTTGCCTTTAGCATAGAATATTTTGACCAGACTAGAAATTTTCAAAATTTTTGCCTTTTGAGCAAAATATGCTGGAAGTGCCGATTCTCAGAATTCATCAACCTTACTAAACTTGTACCAAGAGGTAAAAGACTGATATTTATTTTTGTTGTAAATTACATTAATTCACTAGATCTTGAGAACTGTCGTGCTACTCATGTATAATTTCTGAATTGCCACAATAATGTTTATGATTTACCGTAATTAAATTCTCAGAAAATATAGTTGACAAAAAAATTATGTGTCCAAACAGTTTGTAAAATGTTTTTATTTTATTCGCATTCACTCGTGCGATTAATTCAAGCACTTGTAAAATAGAGGCTACTTACAAAAATAATATATTTATTTATTCTAAAATAAGACTTCATTTTCTTGTTTAAGTCTTCTAATGTTTGCATATCTTCTCATTTCCTCACATACTGAACGTGAGTCCGGCAAGCTGGCTCTGTCAAAACGAAATTGATATTTCTGCAACCATTATTCATGTAATCGAATAAAACACGCTTAATTACTTTTCTGAGAATTTAATTTTTTGTTTGTTTGCGTTTCTGATATTTTTAAAAATATTACTTCTTTCATTTTGAGTTTTGATCTCGAAGAGGTGATGAGCGCCCTTAATATGTCGTGTGATCACATGTGTGATCCAGGAGGTAAACAATTAAAACATAAATATGTAATCAAAAACATGAGAAACGTAAGAGGCATAGTAAATAACAATTTGGATATTGTGTAATTTATCTATAATAGCAATTGAATAGGATTTAGTAAAAACCTTACAAGGAAACTCACCCTACAGGTCATAGATTATAGATAGGAGGATGAGCAAACAGTTAAATTATAAAAATTAATACAATGCTAGATGACAAACTGCAATAATTTTATTGTTAATTTGTTTTGTTACCATTGTAATAAACCGACGTACCACCACCTAACTCAAATCTGCATTAAGCTATGTACTTAATTATTTAATTATACTTAATTATCATCATGAGTATTATTAAGCGATGAAACAGTCTTACTTCTTGTGATCATTCTAACTTTGTTTAGTGTTCAATGTTTATTGTCTATTATTGGTCTATTCCGCCACCATCAGACACAGCTATCAGGCCGGATATTCATATATCATCATGAATATTGCTATCAAGTGGTGATATAATTTAATGTCGCATTATAATTATCATTTTGACGTAGTTTAGTACTAGTGTTCAATATGTGATTTATGTTTAAAAAAAAATCTGACTGTGTGACATCGGCTTTTGAATTTCGACAATTAAATTTTATTTGAAATTTAAGTTGTTTATATTATGGATTAGAAATTTGGGTCCTTTTCCCGTAGCTAAAATAACTACCGGTAAAATTGAAATTTTTTCAAGATTCCATACATTTTTAATTGCAACAGAAAGTTGTAAATAATTGTCAATTTTTGTGTTGTAGGTCTGCAAAAGGTTATGTGAATTTGGCACAGTAATATCTAAGAGATATACTTATCGATTCTGTTTATCAAATACAATGATATCAGGCCTGTGAGCGACGATATGTGTATCGATTAAAACAGTTCGGTCCCATACAGTTTATAGCTATTATTTTCCAAATAACTACTAGATGTGTACTGATAGTATGGTTTATGATATTAAATTATATTGTAAAGCCAGTTGTTGACGAATAATTTTGGTAAACATATGAACAAACAAGATGAAATGGTGTGTTCAATTGTTTCTGATCCTGTCTTACAAATCTTACATCTATCATCAGTAATCGAGTTGTGTTTAATTATATATTTCTTGTAATTTCTAGTATTAATCACTCTACTTTGGAAAGCAAATATATATCCTTTCATTTCCAGATGTATATTAAATCTTTCTAACTATGCGTGTGAAGATTTAATATCAATTTCTAGTTGTTCCAGTTCATGGAAAAATCCTCTATCTAGAAATTTTTCTTTTATATTTGTGACTAAATCATTAGCATCAATTTTCAAAGGATTAGAAACCACAGAATTACTTAAATTTAAAGGGATATAATTCTTATTAACTGAAAAAATCGCTCTAAAAAGAGTATTATTTTGAGCTCTATCGAGAAAATATTTTCTTAATATGGAGAATTTTGAAGCAAATTTTCCAAGTTTAATAGGCCTCTCTTACCATTTTCCCGAGGTAATGTAAATCTTTCTTCCGCAGATTTAGGGTGATGTGTTTAGTGTATTTTATAAAAATAGTTCTAATTTTAATATTTATGTTTTGAATATCTGTCTTGGTCCATTTTATTACCGCGAAAAAATATGCTAATAATGGAACAGCATAGACTTGATTAAATTGCTATCATTCAAAAATATTGACTTTACTCTTGTGTAAAACTGTTCCGCCAATTTAGTTTTAACTATTATGTATTCGAAATGTGTTGATTGTTGTATGCTTAAATATTTGTAAAATTTCCCTTTATCTAATTTTTAATAATTTGCCCATTGTTAATTGTATATTTCAAATTTTAACAATGACCACGAGCAATAGCTTCAGTTTTGCACTTGTCAACACCAAAATTAATTCCAATATCATTGGAAAAATTTTCAGTTATAGTTAATAGTGACATAAAATGATTTTTAGTTATATACACAGCTTGATATCAGCCATGTATAAAAGATGATTTAATTTAGTTTGATTACTATTGTTAACTCTGATATTAAAACCATATCCAGAACTGTCTTGTAAGAGAAATACAGGGTTAACAGCTAAACAAAACCAAAGAGAGCTTAAAGAATTACCTTGATAGATTCCTCTTTTATTTGATATTGGTTTGGATTTTAAAATATTATTGTCTATGGATAAATTAACGGTTGTACACCAAAATTTCATGATATGTGTAAAAATTTAATTAAAGTGTCATTAATTTTGTAAATTTTAAGAACTTTGATAAACCATGAATGGAGAATTGAATCGTAAGCCTTCTTATAGTCAATAAAGGCTATGAATATGTTTCGATTGTTTTCCTGGCCTGTTTCATTATTATTGCATCTATTGTTAATTGCTCCTTAGAACCAAAAGAATTTTGGACAGAACTCTTTTGCTTTTCGTTAATAATATTGAATCTTTGACAATGACTGTGAATTATTTGTGACACAAGAAGTCATTATTTTGTATAAAATTGGTAAGCAAGTGATTGGTTTATGTTTTGAAGCGTCTGTGGTAACTGAATCTTTAGGTTTAGGGTAAGTTATTCCACAGACCAAAAATTGGGGTAAGGCATTAGATTGTTCTATGAACTTGTTTAAATGTTTAAGTAAATATTTTATATATATTATGTCAATTTTTTAATCCAAAAATCGTGAATTTGGTCGCTTATTATTATAACGGATTTTAACAGTTTTGTTTTTCAGTTTTAATCTCAAATATGAATTAGCCTGTTTTATGAAATTAAACGTAGAAACATTTTTGAAAAATGATTTGGTTTTTAAACTTTAGTTGGAAATGTAAAAAATGATTTCTGTATATATTTCTGGAATTGTTATATTCTCCATAAAATTTTCAGTTGTGCATTTCTAAAGCTTCATAAACTTAATAACAGAAACCATACAAATTAACTTAAATGTTTTATAGGAACCTGTTTTTAAACGAACCAAATTTAATTAAATGTGTTTGAATAACGCCCGGTGCGCACAATTAGGTCGACTTTGAACGACATGGGCTGAAAAACTTGAATATAGAACGATTGCTTAGAGTTTGCCGTTGCAATATCAGCAAAAAACATGTCGTTATTGGCATTTTAACTCTTTAAATAACCTCTTGTTAACAAAGCTAAATTACCATGTCATTAAAATGTGGGTCATTATGAGTATGAAATCAGTAAAGCGTAAATAGTTGTATAGCTGCAACATTCAATGCTTATTAAGTATTGTGCTCTGAGTTGCGATAATTACCCTGCGTTTTATCAAGCGTACATGCATGTCGCTTCGACGTTGGCAACAAATAGTAAAATTTAAATTCCGATTGACAGTTGTGTGACTATCCCTTCCCTGGGATGACATAACCGTTTTCCTTTCATTTAAAACATAGTTAATTATTTAATGAGTCAGCACTAAAAAGTGTTCGTCTGATTAAATCAGCGATACTCAAGGGAGCATGCTATAGAAATCTGAAACGCCGTATTTATTAAAGAAAGGCTTCTTCAGGTTACCCCAATTTGGCGGTTGGGCCACGACTCTTCTGGATAAACCGACACTGATTCAACTAATATCTACGTGCAACCAACCGGTTACAAATTCGACGAACTACCCGTCAAATTCTCTTGGAGACCTTGCATTTATTTTCCAGCTGCTAGTAGCTAATAACTTCAGGACGCAAACTTTAGAATCTACCACTTTAAATAAGCAACACAAAATGAATACTTGACGAGTAAGGGTGTTACCTCACCACATAAAATTGAAGCAAACACCAAATGACTTCAATACGCAAACCATCAGTCCGTATTCAAGCTGTATTAATTTCAATACCATAATAATAATCATGACATAGTTTAAAAAGAAATACACATAAAACTTACACTGATCACGTATGTTAAAAAACAAATGTCAAAGGAATCTTCGAAAAACAAAATTGGTATGTGTGGTTGTTCTTATCATGATAATGCCCTGTTAAAGTTTTTGATTCGTTTTGGTTGTGTTTGGTTGTCATTGTGAATACGAATAGGGTATGTTAGAATTTTCTAATAAAGCATCGAATTTCCTTGAGATATAAAAGATGTATTGAGATTTATTTATAGCGATATAAAGATGTCTGTATTACAAAACAACCTCTTATGTCAAATCTTAATTTTACTAGTGAAAATAGTTTTACCAAAACAAAAACCACAACAGTTACTAAACTTACTAATGTGTATTTTAGTGGCGCCAAATCTGAAACAAAGAAAGTAAATTTCACTCTTAATTTTAAATTATTATTTAATCAAAAACTTCAACACTCCCACTTGATTAAATAAACCAGTTTTTGGAAACTACTTGAAGCATATCTCCTTGTCGTTAAAAAGTTGCTCTGTTAGTGGATCTGCTTGTTGCATTTCCGAAGTTACATATTCCAAAAGAAATTTTCCTGTGTCAAATTTTTCACGTATTAAGTGATTATCAATAAATAGTGTCACTGAAAAATCAACATTTAGAAGATTTGAGAGCTTTTATCAAAACCAAGCCTAGTCTCTCCAACACTAAGCCTCGAAATAAGATTTTGTAACATTCGCTCGTTTTGTTGGGTTGACTCCCAGGTATTAGTAAAATGTCTATACTCACTTCACAGTGTCATTAGAACTTTAGTTATAATCATAGCAGAAAGAATTTTCTCATCTAGAGATCTCAGTCGATGTGGCAGATTTTCGAGTTTAGAAATGTGGGTGGCCATGCTATCTGCTGGATCCTTCATAATTTTGTATCATTGCTGTTAAAGCATTTTTGTTCATGCACAGAAACAAGTTTGTCCCACATTTCTTTACTGAACACGGAATTGGTAATGTGAAGAAATTGTTGATCTGCCACGGTCATTGCAATTACCTTTTGCGCGATATTGTCCGCCTTTGTCCATTCTGCAAGATTTTGATTATGCGGGAGCACTGCCACTGCATCTTGTGTTGGCGGCTGTGGTTTTATGCTTGTGCCATTTACCACATTCCATGCATTATTTGATTTCAATGTAATTGAAATCTGGAATTTCCATGACGACCAATTTTCGCTGTTCTTCAGCTTCGTTATACGTATAAGTTCGCTATCCGTTGTTTTTCGGTTTATTTTTCACTTTGCACGACGGCTGGAACTAAACTCAAAACAACACGTGACGGGAATCGTACTTTACTGCATGAAAACTTCACTTTCACGCTCAATATATCTTACTCGGTGCACCTGGGTCTATAACCTGTTAAGATTTTCTAATAAAACACCGCATTTCATTGAGATTTACAAGATATATGAGATTTAATTATAATGATGTAAGAATGTGTATATTACAAAGCAACCTATTATGCCAAATCTTAATTCTAAAACAGTTGTACCAAAACAAAAACGACAAAAAGAACTACACTTACTAGTGTGCATTTCAGTGGCACCAAATTCAAAACAAAGAAACTAAATTTAATCCTTAATTTTAATTAATTTTCACTCATGTTGTCATACTAGGGCAAGCTGATAAAAAGGTACCTAAATATGAAGGAGTTGAAGTAAAAGAAAAATTTCAGGTTATTTTTCAATGTAATCTCCTACTAATTCAATACATTTTTTACAGTTCGAAATTAATGAAAATAAATCGTCGAAAAAAAATGTTTTTCCTTGCTCTGCAAAAAGTACTCAACCTTCCAAATTAACTCTTCGTCGTTGGAAAATCTTTGTCCCTCAACTTTTTTTTTCAAGTTTCTGAACAGAAAATAGTCACATGGTGCTAAGTCAGGGCTATAGGGAGGGTGATTTAATTCTTGGAACTTTAAATTCTTCAGAGCATCTTGGACAATGCCAGCTTTGTGTACGGGAGCATTGTCATGCAAAAGCAAAATGCCATTTTTGAATTTTCCTTTATTGTTTTTCAAATTTTCCTAATATTTCAGCATAATAATTTCCCTTCATGGTGGTTTTATGTGGCAGGTAATCTATCCACAAAATTTCATCTGAGTCCCAAAAGGCCATGGCCATAACCTTGCCTGCTGAATGTTTGACTTTATACTTCTTTGGGGGTGGAGACCCCCATGTTTATGTGTTCATTGCATGGATTCTTGTTTGCTTTCAGGATTATAGTGATGAATCCATGTTTCAACACCAGTAACAATTCTTTGTATAATCTCTTCCTCCTGCCCTTCACAAAGTTCCAAAATTGCCGAGAAGTTTTAATTCGACGCTGTTTATCGAACGAGGTCAGCATTTTTGGAACCCATCTTGCACTCACTTTTGACATGCCTAAATGGTCATGAATGACGGTCCAAACAGGTTTCTTGCTAATCTACAGACTTTCAGCTATTATATTAATTTTGACTCGTCGATCTTCAAGAATAAATTCTTCCTCTTTTCGAATATTTTTTTCGGTGATGGCTGAATTTAGACGACCACTGCGAGGATCATCTTTAATTGACTTCCGCATTCACTTAAATTGTTTTGACCAGAAATTTACGGTTTTATAAGATGGAGAAGCTTCGTCATAAACAGCCAACAGACGATTATTCATTTCTATCGGACTATTTCCTTCTCTTGTTAGAAATTTAATGATGACACGGTGCTCAATTTTAAAAAATACTTTGACACGTCAATATTAAAAAATTGCTATAGAAATGTACAACTAGAACTGAACAGTGATAATTACTGACAGTTTAAGGAATATGATAAAAATACAATTTTTGTTTTTCGCGTCCTTCTTCATAGTTAGGTACTTTTTTATCAGCTTGTCCTCGTAAATTTACCCAACGTTTCTTTAAACAAATCGGTAATAGAAACGGAGTAGTCTAAATGTGAGCGATACATGTTTGTCTTTACCAGTGTCCAGAAAAACCCTTCACATTACAGAATAGCCTCGTCTGAGAGAAGAATTATTTTCTAAGTGCATCTAAAACACTGGTCTGTCTATTTGCAGAAATATATGGTGATTGCATGAATGACGCAATAACAACTCATTCCTATTTGAGACATCAAGTCCAATACCATTAAAAAAATTTAAAAAAACTCGGATACGTCAACATAAATACGAAAAATATTATATATACATACTTAATTACCTGCTAACAATGGATATTAAAATATTTAAGAAGCCATTCAGTAAGAATTCATCAACTGAATAAAAAGCTTTCTATTGCGGATATTAATTTATAACTATTTTAAAGCGTTCAGTTGGAAGTTTCTTTATTAATTCAGCAAATATGTTGTAAAATTTTATATAGAAATATCTCGTACCATTTTAGCCCACAAGCATTAGCGAGGAACGCTATTGATCTTGTCCATGTCCATCGCTCGCTCGCTCGTGTCCTCTAGGACATCACGTCGATAACTTGAGAACGCTTTGATCTATCGAGTTCAAATTTTGTGTACGGATTCTTTATCAAATTCATAGACTTAAATTCGTTAATGGGCAATATAGCTCAAAGGGTTGTGGGGGACGCACAGCCCCCCTTCATTATTAATTAAGATAACACGATAAAATTTTGTTAGTTTGTCGCAAACATCGAATGGAGGCACACAAAAGAAAAAAAAT
>QDEB01016310.1:0-13340 GCA_004193795.1 Asbolus verrucosus | reverse complement strand
AATAAAATCAAGAAATACCCACCTTAAATGGATATTCTAATAATGCCATAACAAATGACACGGTTTTAATAAAGCAGAAAATAATATTTTGCTGAGAACATAGACCAATTTCAAGTCTTTATAATATGAAAACACATTTTATTGATAATTATTTATTAAGTTAGATGTCAGAAAAAAGCTAAATATCAATTAACGTGTTTTAAGATTACTTCACGGCCTACTCTATGAAAACTTCGAGTTTTAAATCTAGTCCTGTCCCGCCTTATCAAAAACTCTGTGTAATAAAACTAAATGCCCAACATGACAAGAATAACCATAAAATTATTTAAATTGTTCCAAATGGAGCCCATTTTAAAATAAATTAAGTATAACCTTGTTGTCTTTCTAGATTATTTCATCAGTCCTAGCGTAAGGATTCAGTGTGAACAAAACAGAAAACATAAGTTTATTATTTTTAACATTTGTAGAGAGTTCATGACGGTTGGTCCAACAGATGGAAGTTAAGGTGGAATATCTATGCATCAATTAAAAAAATGTTTCAATATTCCCATCTCTATGTGCTTATTTGAAATTTAGACACTGTAATCACTGTAATCACTGTAAGCATTGAAATATATTATTATTTCTTTTATGATCATTCAGTTACATAAAAATAAAAATAAAATTAACCTTAAATAAATAATTGAAAAGTTTTAACATTAACCGGCTACGAAAAATATACAGCATACATTAGGAACAGTCGATGTATAACAGTTTTATGAAGGGTCATTTTGATTCTACTGTCAAACTGATAAATCCTTCATAAAAATAAACGCAAATATATTGTTTCAAGAAACTCCTTTCTCAATGCAACTAAATAATTGTTTAATTTAAATTCGTAACAGTTATTAATAATGAGACAGTGAAACCAATATATCTTTCATTGGTCAGTCCATATACAATATTTATAAACATCCAATGTTTATAACGATATATAGACCATAACGTAAGAAGTCTATTTTCAAACCATATCATTTTTATGAACTTTACTACACCTCTTTAAGAGGGTGTACTAGTTACAAAATTTATTTTATACTTTATGGTCTGAGTATATAAAATAAAGATTATTGTGCACCCAACACATTACTAAATTAGTATTTACGGACGTAGTAAAACAGTTTTCATTAGAACGTAATATTTTTAGCTACTGTTTTGATGCATGTACCTAATATGAATAATATAATTTAAAATTACACAAACCAACAAAATTTTCATTTTTCAAAATTTTGTTACATAAACATGTTTCATGATTTTTTTTGAAAGATTTATAAAATTTTGTCTGTGCAATAAAAATGTACATTTCACTGAAAATATATTCTTGCACCACAGCATATAAATATGCAAATTGATTATTGTTTTTGAAAACATGAAAGTCTCTAATAAATAGTACATCTTTTCTTAAATAATTATAATATAAAAATAAATAAATGAAACTAAACATTGAATTAACTTGTTCATTTTATTCACGCAAATCGATGTGGTGATACTGATAAATCTCTTTAATAATTAACTAAAAATAAACAGAAAGTACATTTGGCTGTGAAATATTAACTTACGATAATATTTATCTCAATTTAAACTTTGATCGTTTTTGGATATAATATTGTCCATCAAATCTTTTGAACCAAAATTAATCTAAAAAGTATAAACAGTGCCTAACTGAAAAAGGTACAGTAATTTTATTAAAATGTTACATAAAAGTAAATAATTGGCATTCATTACCTATAAAATTATATTATGATGGAAATTAAGACAGAAGTGAATATGTGAAGGCAAAGACTGCCTATACAGAATTTTTCGAAGGATTAAATAACATTCACTTGAAACCTGAGATTATATATGCAAAAGATTCGGTGACAATGTTCACCTTGAAAAAGTGTCACAATAAAAGAGTTAAATTAGAATTACTACAACCTCACAAAATACCACATTATTTATTTATTTATTTATTTATTTCCAATTTTATTCTAACCTGTAACAATTAAAAAAAAATTGCAAGAGGTTGGTTTAAAATAAGCAACTTTTGTGTAGAGCATATTATGAAAAATATTCCAATATAAATACTGCTTTAAATTTTTCTGTAATAACATTGGACATTGAAAATCAGAATTGAATGTTTCCAAAAATGTATTAACCAAACTTCGAAATCTAATTGGCGTAAATTAGTCAGCAAAATAAATAAGCTAAATCAATATATCAAATAATCTAAACAAAGCTGTTGGTAGGATATCTCCATTTGTTTCTTTTATTTTTCCATTCACGATTTTCGCAAATTCAGAACCGTAAGTCGAAAACAACTGCATTTTTTGAATAAATGGTTCAATTTTTCATAAATTTTTCCAAAGATGTTTGGAAAAGTTTGAAACTTCTACTGGATGTAAATGAAGTGTTATACATGTTTCTTTTCACAATCATTTTGTTACTCTGAATTAGATTTTAGTGTTTGGTTCACAATTTGCATAAAAAAAATCAATTTGATAAACAAACAAACGAAAATGAATAAAAACTTATAGAGTCATAAAACGAACAAAAATAGTAAAAAAACTGACTGAAAAACACAAGTTGATTGTCACTTCAGAAAAGGCATATGTAAAAGAAATTGTGAAGTTGTAAATCGTGAAAATTTATACTTTAATTTATGGAAACAATATCAACTTTTGTTTTTTAGATGGTACACCACGCTACACTGTATATAAACTTATCAAATATGTCACTATTATTATGATTATTAATGCAACTTTCTGACAAAACATGTAGTTAAAAAATATTACTCTTTTAATTATTTTTTGTATTATCTCTTTTACGTATCAGCAGTTTCTAAAAATACCTAATTAAAAAGCTGGAAGTCGAAACATAGGAATCTTTGAATTTTGTAGATCTTTGATTTTTGGTAGATCTTTGAAATGAATATACCTCCGAAATTAGTCAATATTCTATTTCCTTTTAGCGCACGAGCATTTTTAATGTGAATCTGAACCTAATATCAGCGCACTCACATTATCTTGTACGTACTTTTTTCAGTCTGCTTACCAATTTTGATCAAAATCGGTCTAAGGAATCAAAAGTTGTACCGTTCCGAAAATACTGAAGTAAAAGATATAAATAGACTTAAATAATAAAAGACGGTCATAACGAAAAATTAACATCACCTTTTCCTTACAAAAAACATAAAAAGTAAATTATCCGCATCTGTTCATTTCTTCACTGATCTTAATTGTGGCTTAAATTGTAAAGTTGGTTGGTGAATGAAAGGAGAGTCGAACATTTTTGACGCTTGAGGTAAGTGTTTGCAGTAATATGATTCTAAGAAGTGACCCTGATATAATGATGTCCTTAATGTGGATTCTTATTTCATCATCAAGTCCTTATATAACTAAATTTAACACACATATTGCATAGCGACCATCCGCCTAAATAAATAAATATAAATAATTATAAATCGTTTAAATAATTTTGCATAAAATTATAAGGAAAGCAACAAATGTTTTGAGCAAGATATTTTTCTTTTTAATAATTAATTACTTGTTATTATTTATATAAAAAGATAAAAACAGATTAATAAGAAATAGAGTAACAACCAGTAATCTTTTTATAAAGAAATCTATAATTAAACAAAAGTTAGACAAAATTACGAAAACTTTATCTATGTAGTAGTGAATGGTCTTAATATTTATTTCAAAGCTGTTAAAATTAAAAAGAATATAACAATTTAATAAGACATGTTATCGTCAACAAACAAGAAAATTAAGATTAAAAAAAAAAAAGATGGGCTTAATTAATGCATCAACGAACCACTGGAATCAGTGAAATAAAAACTAATCATTAACCCTGGTATCCTTAATATCGTTTAATTTTTCATAGTTCTATAATAAGATTTCCAAGTTTTGCATTTAAAAACATATGCGATTAGGAAGTTCCAATGAAAAAGACGGCAAGCAATTTTTTAAACATATTTTGAACGCATTAAGTCGATAAGCTAAAGCACCACATGCATAAATTAGAGAGATGCACTTGTTTTAACGTAACCATAGGTAATTTCAGGTTGTCTGTTTCCGCAGCCCAGTCTAAGTACCAAATTCATATCATATGGCCTAAAATGGCCTGGTAGAGCCAGGGTTTGTGTTCTGTGTACTCAGGCGACGTGATATCTCGTTTTCGAACAAACTGGGTTTGTTCGAAAAAGTAAGTAAAGTAAAATTTTCTTTTCCATGTAACTCACATTCGATTGTAAAATTGACAAATTGTACAATTTTACAAATTGTAAAATTGTAAAATTTGAAGATTTTGTCATGAATTATATTATATTATAAGGGTTGAAGGATCCATATTACCCTTCTAGATTGAAATAAGAAATGAATATGTGTGAATGGCTTTTCGATATCATGAACCATTTACGAGAAAATTCGATTTTTCTCTTAGAAATTTGAAAGCTTATAACGCATGCGCCAAACAACGGATTTTGATTTTTTTTTGATGTTTGTGACAAAATTATCAAATTTAATCGTGTTATCTTAATTAATAACGAAGGAGCTACACTATGTTAGATCTATGAATTTGAAAAAGAATCCGTACACAAAATTTGAACTCGATGGGTCAAAGCATTCTCAAGTTATCAACATGTCTTAGGTTGAGTTCCATAACTTACTCTTGAGTAAGAGCATGAAATAAGCAGACTTTATTAGTCATAGCTATAGAATAAAAAATGATGAAGTTTAACACTCTTATTTTTGGAATGACAAAGCGTAAGCTCTGAGTACGAGAGTAAGGTTTTGGAACTCACCCGTAGAGGATCAGCGAGCGATCGAACGAGTGAGCAACATGGGAAAGAACAAAAGCGCTCCTCGCTAATGCTCGTGCACTAAAAAATAATAAACACTTCTATCAAAAAAAGTTTACTATGCATTTTAGAAAATAGTGCTACTGAAACCAGAAAATTCCATTAACCAAAAATTCCTTAAAATGCAACACTCTCAAGGGCTAAATATCTCTAGGAAACAAAACTTGGACAAATTAAAGAAATCAAAGTTATAATTACCTTTTTTTAAATTCACAGACGATGTCGTATGATAGTACACTTGATTAAAATTAATGAACTTAAACGAAAAATTAATTATCAATATTTAATTTGGTGTCATATGTGAATTATTAATAGTGAATAGAATAAATAAATAGAATAAACTTGAATCAAATTTGTTTAGTGAGTATTTTCATATATTAAATTAAAATTATAAGTAAATGTTCGAACTTAATTACAAAACAAGTTTTTGAGCAAAAAAAACATGGTGAAAAAAATTAAAATTTCAGAGAAATTACTCTCTCAATATTTGATGGTTACCCGTACCTTAAACGATTTTAATTTTTAACGTATTTTGAAAAAGACAACGAAGACCTAATGTATGTACCACATTTTATTTCCATCGGCCAACATATTATTCAGCACCCCAATGTAGGGACCAAGAACATTGATTATTTATAAATGAAAATATTTTCGCCTCAACCTAAAAATAAAATTTCAGTATTTACAATGCGATATTGGCTATTTACAATTTTCATGCATTAATCTAATCTCTTCAGTAACTTAACGAAACACAAATAAATACATAATAAGTATATTTAGCCAATTTTTGCCTTTTTTTTCCTTTTTTTTTAACATAAAAGTATAAACATAACAAAAATTCTACTAAATCTCAACTGTCAACGTCCATTTAGTTTTAATCGTTCATATTCATACAGTTCCTCATCACGCTGAGTGGTACTTGATCAGATTAATTTAATGAATACTAGCAAGCTTTTCTATAATTGTATTGTCCAAAATTAAAAACAATGATGTGGTATTGTGCTTAAGTTTTGTAAAAGTGCATTCATCACGTTGTAAAACAACGTGTGGGGTTTTATGGGTGGGTCAGATCCATGCTGATAATAATGGTAATTGTAATTGTGTTTTTAATCAATAAGTATCCAAAAAGTCAAATGATATTTTTTTTAAGTGATGCATTTCATCACGTATTAAAATCAACCACAAACTGGTACTATAATCATCTTTTTCTGTTTTCAAGCATGTTAATTTGTTGAATTTTGAGCAGTTTCCTTGAAAATAAATCGACTGTTGTGGAGTCATTAACATTTTTCCTCGAGAATATAATTACTAGTTTGGTCACACAGGAAAAAAATAGGTATGTAGTTGATGAAATCAATAACAGTGTAGTGCATACATTAAGCTACTGTTAGTGCATCCTAGCCTATATTTATAGCGGGGTCATTCTAACAATGGGTGAAAATAACGTTAGCAGTCTGGGTCTTGATAGTAGGTTGCATGCAGTTGTTACAAAATGTCACGCGACCAGGACTGATGACCATTGTCAAGCTGACACCTGATAAATTAGCTCCATCATACATACTGGTAGTTCTTTATAAAATAAAGACGGAACCACTACGAAAGCGAGCGAATGAGAAAAGGACGAAAAGAGGGTGCAGCAAGGTGTATTCAATATGAAACAATCGAGAGGAAAAAATGACAGATGATTGATTGTCCGGTCGGTTAGCGGCGGAAGCACCGGCGGCATGTCAAATATTAAATACACCCTTCGATATGAACGCCACTGAATAAAAGCGTCCAATAAATGATGAATTTTTTGATCAAGTCAAGTTGAATGGTGTAAGCAAAGCACTGCACACACACATTCAAGTGAACATATCACGATGGCGGTATGTGTGCGTTCCAGGAGAGAAAGGAGGGAGATAATTGAGTTCTCCAACAATTCCAGCAGTTGTTTTGATACAATACGTCTGCCGAGGTTTTTCAGAGCTGTTTTCAGGCGTGCTGAAGGCAGGCCAGGACCGCGTGCTCCGGGTCGATATCGGCCCGGAGCGTGTGCGTGAGACATGGTTGTACTCTATGTACCCCATTCATCCTCCAAACACCATTCATACTAACTTCACAGATGATGTCTATTTGTGCTCTTGCGATAGGTTATTTGGAAATTTTATACGATGTCTAGACTTAACTTGGTAAATTTACACTCCCTCTAATAAACTTCAACTTTATAACACCTACGATAAAGTTTGTGTGATTTTCACATAGGTTACCCCGACGACCGTGAGAAACTTCATCCTTCATACGTTCATGATGGATTTGTGACTACACAGCCCTTCTGACAACCTCACATTCCCAACTTCCATGCTTTATCACAAACTATTTGTTTATTACCTGCGTTTATCCACATCCTTTCCAGAAAAACTTTTTCCACCCGATAAAATTACATATAACGTTACTCCTTAGTCTTTACATATATCATTCTACAATCCATTCAGTATCAAGATAAAGGTGGCTGAATCACCTTGTACTTTTATGGTGTGTGCACAAGTTATTTGCTCAATATACCTACCACTCCATTCAACAACCTGATGAAATTATTGAACAAATTCTTATTTATTGTTTATACCTAAAACGGATCACCCGTACATAAATCTTATTTATACAAAGCGTTAAGTTTCAATAATCGGATTACATAGGTTACCCTACTTAAAATTATGTTATACTTTCTATTATATTTACGTAAGCCCATAAATTTTTATTAGAATAACTTGAATGCTCTCATATCAATCTATATTACAGCTAACTTGATTAAGCTCGCATCATTAAGTAACCAATTTTGTGTAACTCCTCTGTATAAAATATGTATATTGTTTTCTTAAATACGTAGGCTAACTGGTTAAACACTTTCAATATCACACACTAACAAGATTTGATGTTAAAAATTCAATTAATCACCCATAAAATAATAAATAACGACAGAAAGTATCATATCAAGCCTACTTATCTACGAAAATTGTTTACATAAGTTTTTCAGGCAGTGAGAGCACACTTGTAACGTACAAGATTATATCAAAATCTTTATGTGTCCGGCTGTTACAATCTTGCCAAAAATCTCCTTAAGCTTGTTTAAAATTGTGCATGAATTTTAGGTTGCATAAATTAACACAAAGCCGGAATTTCCTGCAGCGAAGATCGTAATTAACAAAATTTTACAAACATTTTGGACAATTTTTCACATTAAAATACGGTTAACCTCAATAATGACATTAGGTTGAGACAAATTTTTACAAAATGTTCACATAAATTGCTTTTTTGTAGATAAAACGTAAAAAATAATCATAAATTTTCTTTAAAAATAATAGGCAGTAACTTCAAAGTCATTGATTAAAACAAATGTAACTTGTGAAAAAACTTGGACGCTTCATAAATTATGCTTAATTCCAATAAATACATGTTGCGGGCTATCTTCTGCCAAATATTACGTTTTTCATTCTCGCCCACCGTCGTGTGAAAGCAACTGAACATCGACCCATGAAAATTTTATTCTACGTACCCGGTCCAATATATAAATTTTACATTAGTTATAATGTCAAACTCAATAAATTAAGCAGGAAAAAATGTCCATGACATCAAATTTTGAAAAAACAAAAAATAAGGATGGAACTTTTGTTTTAATATGGATTATTAAAATTGTAACATAGTTTAAAAATGATTCAATAAATATGGGATGTCATGGAACAATCCCTGAAAATTGTTACTTATAAAGATAAAGGTCGATATTTTAATAATAATGATTACACCAAAATAACAATAAAAAATATTAGAATTTATTAGTCTTATACGTAGAGCATAAAATATAAATATGCCTAATTTAGAGCTCTAAAACTGACATTTTAAGCTTTATTTATGTGAAAAAATTCACATCATAATTTGGACATTTGAAAACCACAGATAGCATCAGCAGTTATGAATTTTCATAGAAAAATTATTGTGAATTTTGTAATGTACTATGAAGATATAAAATTCGTTTATGTTGAAGGCAAACACATTTTTAAAAAACTGCCTGTATTAACGATGCCGAGTTTGAAATCAAGCAATAATATAAATAACAAAATATAGATTGCATGGCAATATAAAATGTGGAATATCGTGAGTTACAATTGTGAAATCAATATTAACAAACACGATTAATGGCGTTTTTAATAAATCTTGTGGTTAAATAAAGATATAGCTACACTTAATAGAATCCAGTAATAAAAAGAAAATGCCAATGAATGCCAATAAAACGGTAAATAATAAAGAAACTCACTTGAATGGTTTTAAAAAAACACAGCGTCACGTAATGTTTCCTGTCAGAAAATAAAAGCAGTGGGTAAGTGGGAATTATAAAAATATACAGGGAGTTAGTGGTGTAATTTAGGAAATGCTTTTGATTTATAGTCATTTTTATAGTGCCAACGCTGGGACGACTCTATTTTTATAATGATTTTCCAGTGTTTTATTAATAATACCCAAAAAATAATGGCAGCAGAACAACTGTTTGATGAAATTTATTGTATTTAGATCCATCGTCTTATTTTGTCATGGAACTAGAAAGAAAAAAAAACGTTAGACACTAAATCAGCGGCTATTTCTAGAAATGGTTGACTTGAGGATAATTTATTTATTTTTCAAGGACGGTGATCGTATCACATGACTATTAACTTAATTGGATCGGGCTTTAGGTGGGCCAATGCCCTGCCTAATTTTGAAATGTGATGATTTTCCCAGTAGATCCAGACATACGCTGCAATATCGAATAATTACAAAGATTTAAGTGTGCGACAGCAGTTATCGAGTTATTAAATTTTGATTTATGATTTTAAACCGTTTTATTTCTGGGCCCTCCAATTTTGTGTCAATAATAATAAAATAATATTTTATTTCGGCAATAACAATGATTACTCCTTGACGAAATAAGGTCAAGCCATAATTTAACTTTTAAATTTAGAGTTTCACTGATTTCTTATTAATAATTCTATAAATCTGAACTTTCAGACACTTTTATTATTTTTCCTCGAATCAATATATAGATAACGAGGAAATGAAGAAAAAATAAACTTACGTATGTTGGTCGATTTATTGCTGCCACTTAAATTAGCTCCTGAAATTGTAAAATTCACCACTGAAAAATTCCGGCTATTATGATGGCGATTTTTTCATTTCTCCGACTTTCATTTATTAACACATGAACTTTTAATTATCGTTAATCGTTCCATTTTTTTAAAACCATCATTGATACAATAAGGATATCCTTAATATTAAGTCGGGTGCAATTAGATGATGAAAAAATTTTGGCGTACAATTTATAAAACTTGAGTATATCTAATCTGCATTTCTCGACCATTTGTATCTAATTAGACAAAAAATTTATGGTAGATATATCACAATTTGGAGCTGGAGCTTTGACAAATCTAAAATGATTTACGAAATTTAAGAACGAGGTTTGTAGCACCTGTCACGTTTTAATTATTCTAACCACGTGATGCCACCCAGGGGAGAGCCACTTGCTCCTTATGATGGTATGTAATTTGAACACCATAAAAAAGCTTTTAACGCGTTTATTCGGTATTTTTTAAAATTTCGTAAATTATTTTATTTCGTGTCGAAATGTTGTTCTGTTTTGTATTTTTTGGTATAATTAAAATAGGAGTGATTTTTGGGGTCGTGAAAGTTCAGGAAGAGAATATCTAGCTTGGGCGGATTTCAGTAAATTGCCTGAAAGGTCGAGAGCCGTGCGTATTATCCTGCAAAGCACATGTTCACCACGCCGTCCTGATTTTGCGCATCATCACAAAACTCTTGTCGAAAACGAAAACACTTACATTTCATCCTTTTAGGGCAATCCTGCTTGCGTCTCGGCATTTTGCCCGATTGTCTCGACGATTTTCGCAAAATCTTGACGGACTTGAGGGAAAATGGCAGCAACCCACTAGTTCATTTCGGAGAACAAACAAACAACACTATCATCTCTCCCAAAAAAAAAAATCAAATCGGTGAAATAACAATCAGAAGTGGTACACTGCACAGCACAGATATTTCGTATACGTTTTGGTTATTAGGGGGTTCTGGGGAAACATGGTGTCGCGAATTAGCTGCAGGCTTAATCCGAGTGGGTCTTGCACTGTTACGTCACCGTCCGCCGTCAATTTTGCCACCGGCGGCACACCACCATTGAGTTGGCGCGAATGTCAACGCCGCACACGAACAACTGAAGAGCGTCCTTCTCAAATGCAGAGCCTCCGTTGACTGAGTGACTGACAACACGGAGCGCGGTTTTACCCCCACTACTCGGAGCGAACAAACGACAATCGGCGCAACGTTTCGTCAGGTTGTAAGCGCCGGCGTCTCTCGGCGTCGCTCTTCTCTGCCGCCGTTGTCCTCGCTCTCTGTCTGTTTTTCAGGATGTCATCTCTCGTCACTAGTACGAACACGAACACATCTCTCAACCTCCTCTTCGGGACCGCTCTGTGTTGTTACTTTGCGAGAGCCGGAGCGAGCGCTAATGCGCAACTTCATGGTCAGTTTGACAGGTGGGCGAGGTCTAAGATGGGCGACGCCTACTTTATGATCTCGGCCTCTCGCTGAGGCCTAGCCTCGCTCCGGAGGCTGCAAGGTGTCGATATGCTTGCACGCGTGCTTTATTGTTGTGAACGGGTTCACCTGTTGTTGTTGTGCGGGTTGGTGAAGAGTTTTTGCATTTCGTGCCCTACGCTCCATGTAGCTTGTTTTCCAAAAATAACTGGCATCGCCGCTTTTTTATAAACATTTTGTCAACGTAGGCAGTCCAGATGAAAAATTAATTAATAAAAAAGTTCTTTAACATTGTATAATTAGGTTTCTCTGTTTCGGACATGATTGAACACTTCAACGACAATTTTAAGGAATTATGTTATCTCGAGGAAAAATCAAGATGCAGCTGTAAAACATTCTCCAAGGCTGCGATTACCATTTAGATTTCGTATCCTTTACTTCTTCACGTAGGTAATAACGAATGGTTTTCAGATTTATATCTCCGCTCCTGAAATACACAAATTATATAATTTTCCAGTAAACAACAGAAACTGTCAAAAGGAGAATGTTGTTGGTAAACGCTACCTATTTAAGTTAGGTTAGGATATCTCAAACTCTTTCTTCAACTGCAGCTAATAAAGCTTAGGCTAAATCAGTTTCACCTATATCTAAATAATTAAAGTTGAATTTGGAATTCTGTAGTTTAAAAAATATTAAGAATTTAAGGTAATTTTCCGCCCTGTGAAGTCACGACTGAATATTATCCCTTATAGGTTACGTAAAACTGTGAGCGAAAGAATCGTTTGTTTTGTTGTCTATGTTTATGATGGCCTATTGAAATAATCAGAGTAAAAATGTTTCAATCTTCTTAATAGTTTCAGTATAAGTATTTAGAACACTTTACTAGTTACACATTTAGAATAGCGGGTATTTTTAGCGTACGAAAACATTATGTCAAATGACTTGATTTTACTTATGTTCAACATAATAATTCTAAAAAATAAACTTTCAGTTTTGGTTTATTCAACTTCATATTAGTCTAACTGTTTCAGTCTCAAGGCATTAAAATTTATGAAAATATTTAGTAAAATGAATATGCTGACAGATACTTCCAAATTCTGAAAACTGTTATTTTTCTCGGTGCTCAAATATTCAGTTGCTACGTCATTTTGTGGATCGAGACAAATAAACTTAAATTCCAAATTCGTGTCCAGACAAATTTTTGACGTGTACATTTTGACATCCAATATTAAAAATATATACTAATAGCCCAAAGAAGATTATTATTATTATGTACTATACTTTACGTTGTAATTCACAAACGCTGAAACTGTTAAGTTAGATACATCCGATAGCAGTAAAAAGAGTTGATCTGACTTTTTTACAGTTTAACAGAAGTACTCAAATTTGCAAATAATAACGGAAAGTGTGGTACATATTTATGAAAATGGTAATACATTTTTTTGGGGCTATTTGTATATATTCTTGAGATTACCTATAGAAATTTAATTTTGACTTTCGTCTACAATTAGTCTTTTGCATATACCTATCAGGCGATTCTACCTACAACAATAAAAGCTGAGAATAGAACAGATTGTTTAAGATCTACAAAAAATAACAGCGAATATTTTTAAAATTTATATAGCAACATTCTTCAATAAATGAATTTTTATCGTAAAGAAGCCTAAAAGCCCAATTATTATAAATAAAAATTTACAAAAGTTGATGAATTACTGAGAAATAAACACTTTCTCATGTTAAATGAAGACAAGAAGATATACTTAATTATTTTTCTTAAATAAACATAAAATAGAAATTAACTGTAAAAAAAAACTAAATGTTAGTTTTTTTCTTTTATGTTCATATAAAATCACGAAAATTGTCCCAAATGTCATTCTAGAAGTTTTCCACACCATTAATAATGAAGTCGACA
>QDEB01016219.1:0-13636 GCA_004193795.1 Asbolus verrucosus | reverse complement strand
GCAAAAAAGAAAGTAAGCTCCTTCTTTTCACGTCAGTCAACAGTTAAATAAAAAAATGATTTCTTTTACGTAAATTCCTAACAGGATCAGCTGCAGGTTATCTGGTTACCTGACTTTTTCAATCGTCTTCTTAAAGTCGATTTACATCCGCAACACAAAGATGACTTTTCAAATCTTGTTTGCTGCAAAACATTTTTAGGGACTGTAATTCAAAAACAACATTGCGATGATTTTTTGGAGACTTGTTCTCTTCTTCCACTAAAATTACCAGTTGGTTTGTACATTGTAATTACTCTTTAAATTTTTTAACACTCAATCTTCCTAAATAGCATTCATCTAGAAGAATGGGGAGTTGCGACTCTAATCGAATTTAAATTCAATTTAGTTATTGTTCTAGAAAAATCGATAAATTTAAACAAGTTTTTAAACATTTTTGAGAATCAACACTTTTTACATTACAATTGGGTAAATAATACGCAAGTAAATTTGAACAGATGTGAATTTTATAAAATTGCATCAAGTTCTCTGTTTACAATTTTTTTTTATTGTTAATACGATTTTTTCCAAATGAAACATTCAAATTGAATATTTTATTTTAATTGCTACATTTCCAGTGGGATCCTGTCTTTTATCGAGCAAAATGTACAGTCGACTGTAAAGTTTAAAATAATATAGGTGCGTCTACAGCAAAATATACAATGGATTGTAAACTTTAAAATAATATAGGCGGGTTTGTTGCTCGATAAAGAGTGAGATCTTCTCTGAAACGTAGCAATTAAAAGAAGGTATTTAATTACGTCGTTTCATTCGTAAGAAACCATATTAGCAAATAAATTTAACATAACCAAAAAAAGTGATCCCTTAATTTTGTCCGAGAGCGTAAATGCCTAAGTTGTAGAGGACTTCCGAGAATGAGAACCCCGTTTAATTTTTTTCGATTTTTCGAAATAGTAAACAAAACAAGCGTTTGGCGTGAAAACGTACTAAATTCACAAAGTTGTTAGATGAAGAAAAGGAAATGGTAATTTGTACAACGTTTCCCTCTTGTACTTGAAGAGTTCTATCTACACAACGAATAAATACGAGGTGCGCCAGGATTCTTCTTAATAAAATTTGTACACTTATGCATATTTATTGCGAAAGGCGGCGGGGACGAAAGCATTTGCGGAATTAAACTGTGTATGCTCTTTTAAGTTAAAGTTTTTTACGAGGTGATGTAAATAAAAGTGCGACGTTTATGCCCGCCATTCGGGAGCGGAGTCTAAATTGTCGTCAAAACGGCGCCTGACAAGGGTTTCACATTACTGTCATCTTCGACACCTCCGGAGCAAACGCCGACGGAATTACGCCAAACATGCGTTTCCACTCGGTCGGTTATGGATATTTACATATCATTGTAGACTTCCTTGTGAGCCCAATACTGTGCAAATTGTGTAAAATCAGAGATTAAACACGGTTACTGCCTGATAAATATTTACAAGCGTCTGTATTACATGTAGCGCGAGAGAGCATTGTTTATTAGTCACATCTCGTATTTATTTAGTAGACTACGAGGAGTGAAGCCACGTGGAGGGAGGTGAGGAAGGGTGTGCGGTCGGGTAGCGCCGTCCCTCGTCTCCGGGGGCGGCCGTGTACTTACGTCCGGTGAGGGGGTGCATCAAAGTTGGGTGCGTGTTGGCGGCGTTAGCAGCTTGCTGTTTGGGCTTGCTAACCTTCGTGTTACTTTTAGCAAACTCCAGTCGGATCGTCTGAGGCATGTCGGGGTCAAACCTTACGCCCTGCTGCAAAATTGCCCACAAAATGTGTGACCGTGATGTCAATATGCCGTTAATTGCTAACGTGCAGGGCCGCAGCCGGGGGTTTAGGCGAAAACTCCCGGATGCGCCCTTGCACTCCAGGTGACAGACAGTAAGTGCTGATATGCCTAAATGCGTTACTAATCGTTACTGACTATTGAAAACGTAAATTGAGACCTGCATTATTTACGCGATAAAAGGACGAGTTTGATGTCAAATATTTGAGGCGCGCTCCTTTGAGACGATTTATCAATACTACTGAGAACGAGAAAAGAAAAACAAAGGAGGGAATGTGCTAAGGGAAATAATTAATTTATGAAATTAGAAACTGTTCCTTCAAATGAGATTGGATTTTGTTTATTGAAAGGCCAATTTTGAGATTTAATCAATCGAAAGAGGAGACCCGGTCGACGGGACAATCAAATTTATTTAAATCCTGCATCTGCCAAATATTAAAATTGTTCCAGCGACCAAATTAATCATTGTCTGCATTTACAAAACTCTGGGGTTACTATTATTGCTGGCATTATCGAAATTAAATTAATTCTTCACGACTGGCACCGATCCAAGAGTTTAAATCAATTTAGGTAAAGCATGGAACTGCAGTCACGGTAAGGTCTTCATGAAACTTGTCGAAGGTAATTGGATAGATGTTTCTCCAGCAAGTCGAACCAAATCAATTAGTCCCATCAAGTCGAGAGCAATAATCGAAATCGTTATGTCCTTGTTAAATGTGACCGTTTTAGAACTGGTGTATACGAAAATTCTTCATTTAATCCACACAGGGTGCGTTTTTCTCTCGCATTCAGTTGTCAGTTCTCACTGGATAAAATACACTGATGTGTTTCGAAGGAAAATTATTTTGCATTAGCATTTGTTATGTTTGATTGTTAGTTTATTCAAAAACGGCTTCAAATTGACTTGTTCATAATATAAGATCCAATGTTAAATAAAGACAAGGTAGGGTTAAAATCAACAACTTGAAATGTCTTATGTAGAATACAGATGATTAAATGAGAAATAACCAACTTGCACTTTTACAGTTTCTTTTTATTTTATGACAGGAACCGATTTCGGTGGTTACAGTTTTAGCTTCATTTTTAATTTTTACGGGTGTAATTTAAATAAAATAAGACTAGACGTAAATTTCTCACTAGGTGTGGATTTTTATGGCAAAAATGATGTGGGTTATCCTTGAATTTAGACTATTTATATATTTCATTAGCTCTTAAATCGATCTACGATGAGTACAGCAGAATGACCTGTCATTATGAAAGGTTTTAGGAATTTAGAATTTTCGTATTCATTTATAAAGGATCTTTAATGTTTTTTGAGATTGTTTTCGGATTTGTTCTCAGGGATGGGCGTGTATTTTACTTACGTATTTTACAATGTTTTTTACATGTAAAAATCCATATAATTTACACAAACATTAGTTATGTAAAAAATGTAATTAATGTAAATTATGCAAAAAATTAGAAAAATAAANNATGAAAGAATGTATGTATCCCCAACTTGAAAATACCCTATCTATTTTTCCGGAAGAAGCTGGAATCTTCAATGCACTCAGTGCACTTTGGGGCAACTCCTTATTGTCAATTTCGGCTATACTCCAAAATAATAAAGGTTTAGCAATATTTTTTTCTATTTGTTTAAAAATTACGGCATTGTGTTTCTAATTGTCCCATTCCTCATAACCAACGGCACTGTTTTAAATAAAAAGGTACTTGTTTTTGAAATATTTTCCTTGCTGAGCTTTTCATTACCGTATACAGGATGCAGGTAGTAGGCAGTCAGTGCATACACATTTAAAGCCATCTTCTTTCGTGCAGCCACAGCCGTAGAAAATTTTTCTTGGAAATTATCAAGTAAAGTTAGATCATAACCTTACTTAAATGACAAACCTAATCATAAACACTAACTTATTTTACATTTTTTACATCCAAATGATTTTTTACATATTTTCATGTAAAATATAAAAACTGATTTTTTACACGTAAAATTCCATCCCTGTTTGTTCTACTTAATCAATCAAAGTTAGTTCCCATGTGTTACTGTATTTCAAAGCATAAATTCTACATTTCTCCTAAAATTTCCTCTCTATCTTCAGTTAATTTTCTAGATTAATTTTTGCATTTTGAAGTAATATTGTATTTTTTCAAAACATCCTCCAGTATGATAAACCGTACCATTTGAGTTATTGTAAATATTCTAAAATAATAATAAATTCTGAAATACATTATCGAGAGAGTATTATTATTATAACAATTTAAGGAAACCATATGCCATTCACTGGTGAAAGCATTGCGATCTGGAAGCGTTTGTGTTAATATTAATATGGAACGTTTATTATAAGATTAGCTTTAAAGTAATTTTGTTCCAAACAGTAGGATCTGATCTGATAAACAGTACAAAGGATATTAATTGTAATATTAGCACAAACGTTTCAAGGTCACAACGTTTTCGAGGGGGAATGGCTTATAACTGACATTGAATGTGATAACAGGAATTACTAGCAATGTTTGTGTCAGCTTGAATTGATTTATGACAAATGCCCAGTTCTACGACGAATTGTGAAATTAATAAAACTGTCAAATTAAAATACGCACAAATCGAAATTTTTTATATAATTGTACCACATTTTAACTTTTAACTGAACTGATTAACGTTCAATTGTTTGAATCTGAAACGTTGTAGTTCGGTAAAGAAGCTTTTAAAAACACGTTATAAGAGTCTACTTCTTAAAATGGTTCGAAAGTATTCACCGTCGGATAAAAATTACAACATCTGCCATGAATCAGAAAAATTCAACAGTATTGGAAAAGATAAACGATCACGATGTGGTCATAAGGAAACTGTAAGGCACAGACTGCTTTAAGAAATGGTTAGTATGTGAGCCAAAGTGAATAAAAAAATAATAAGGAAGATAAATCTCTAAACTACCAGATAACAAAGACCCCTTTATAAGCAATATATTGTATTACAAAACGTAATTCCAAAATTTCATGTCTACATGAGTATTGTAATGCATTTTTCACACTGATCGGCAAACAGTTCGATATATCTTATTTTTTACAAGCAAACAGCCGTAAAAACCGTCGAAATGCTATGTTTCTTACGTTGCATACACCGGGGTGTAATTTTTCTTGATTTAGACGGTAGAGTACGTCCATATTTCCGCAAAAAATTATTTGGGGAGTACGTAATCATTTAGCTCCGATATCAAACGGCGAAGCGGCAATCAATTTTCGTTATTAGTTTATTCCCGGTAGTACACAACGGGAAGAAGACTTTCTAATATGAACGAATGTAGTAAATAATTTAGGTCAGCACTTGCCGGGAAACACATGTGGGGTAGGTCTCTGATAATGTTATGTTTGGGAATAGGAAGTAGAAAGAGGAGTGGAAGAGTCATCTAACGCCGTGGAAGCAGGTAATCTGCTGCGGGTGACACACGGTGCGGGTGCATGCGGCTTAAGGGAGTATGTTACAGGGGAACGAACTTATCTGATACGAACACTGAACGCACTGTATGAAGACACCCACCTGCAAGTCTTGCTTGGCGGCCTCCGCTCCTGCCCTGGTGTTGAAAGTCACGAATCCCACAGGCTGAAACATCATAGTGTACAGAATTATTAACGCACGAAGCAACGCAACATGGCCGCCATCTATTTTAATTACTCTTGTTGAATCCGTGTTGCCGCTGTAATGCGGCGACCCACTGTGCCGACATTGCCGAAAAAAATTTATGCTAATTATGACAAACTTCTTCCACGTCACCGCCTTGTCTAAAGTACAGTAAATTTAATTATTGTCTTCATGGAAGTTCAGCATCACCATTAAACCGGGATTCATAATAAAAGATAAGTAAATCTATACACCTGGAGGTGGGGTGTATTACCCATACAGAAAACCAAAATCTATGAGAAGTGAAGAAAATTGAATAAATTTAATTTGAATTGTTTTTGGATTTCTATTGAACTTCAAAAAAAAAAAAACAAAAATATTAAGGTAATAATCGAGGAAAAGTTTTATTGGTACTTTAAGACAGTAATCTATAGTGTCCCTTAAAAGGGATAGTGATATTTTTGCAATTTAAATTATTGCTGTCTTTTTTTGCAAAAACATAACAATGGCAGTTACTGTAGTTCAGTTAGACATGTGAATGATTCAATGCTAATCTTTTAGACGATTTCCTTTTCCGATATTCTAATCGATTTTTTGAAAATTTACGGTTTTTACCTCCAGACCAGATTCGGACACAACGCAGATTGTAAAATTATAATGTGATAATCGCAAAATACAATTTTTTGCTTAAGCCAACTTTTTGTGAATGATTTTTTGTATTTAGTACAACCAACATGATGTCCCATGAAAATGACACTATGTGGAATATATCAGAAAAATATTATTGAAGAAATATTTCATGAGTCACTCTTAATTCATATAAAAATAAATTTATACAAAATTAACAACATTTAACTTTATACGTTACTGGTTTAAAATTCAAAAATTCAAATTTGAGTTTATAGATAATACGATTGTGGAAACATATTTAAAATTAGCTCGTTCCACTAAAGCGGATGAGATAGGCATTTGATCAAACCTATCACTGCTCGCGATCAAATAAAAAATTCTATAACCGATATGGAAAAGAAAATTGGAATAAGTGTCTTGAGAATATCCCTTCTATATTACAAAAACAAAATGTGCAAATAATAAATAAGAAATTAAAATTTCAACAGCAATAAAAATAGATGGCACACCTATTTCTCCATGGACACTTACCGAAGCGGTTTTTCCATTTTTACTTGTAACTTTTAGTAATGATCCCTCGTAACCCTAAAACAAGAAAAAACTTGAATTGACCCTACCAAGCATATCGAATGGTTTGAATTTGCACTAAACACGTCTCAACTACAACTATGATGATGATAAAATTTGGTTAGGTAATTCTAATAAATTCAAAATAAATGGTTAGAAATATCATTGAAACTATCTAGCTGAGATGCTAATTTAGGTGAAACACTATAAATGAAATACATTTACCTCATATGCCCTGAATAATAAATACAACTCCCGAGGCTTGGCATCCATAGGTAGTCCACTTACGAATAATGTCCGCACCTGCAAAAACAAAACAATTTAGATTGTTACGACAACCATCAATAAGGAGTAGAATTTATGCAAAACACTTAACGAGTATATTGTAACAAAATAAACCACCTCTCAATACTATAAAATCGGTTTACCGAGTAAAACTGACTGCATGTCCGCATAATTTATACAAGTAGTACAACTTGACTCACATTGCTAAAATAACGTGCAGATTTGAAATAAGACATATTTTAGTATTTATACAAACTCAACAATTTGAAAGCGATTGACATCAATTCGTTTTGAAACATGTTTAAATTTAAATAAACCATGGAGCAGGTTACTAACTTTCTGGCTTGCAGGAAGTTAAGAAAGAGTAGGATCACCTTCTTATTTAAATTTTTCAGTGTTCTTAGGTAAAACTTTTCTCTGAAATATCAATAAAATCCCATCATTTTGCACAGAACGAATGAGTTTTATGCTCGTCTATATTCTGTCGGTAATTTCAACCTACTAAAAGGAGCTGCTAAGTAATAGGTGCAATAGATTTTATTAAAAAAGATTTATTTTTTAAAAATATTTCTCAGTTTTTACAAGTTTTATAATTAATATCAGTTTTAAACTTAAAAAAGAATTATTTACTACCGTTTTAGATCAAAGATATCCTCGAGCTTACTTTGGGCGATAAAAAAGATTTTTGTACAATTTGAGACGAAACGGAAAATTTAATTTTTTTAAATTATTAGGTACTAAGTTACAAACTATATATATATTTTTAAAAAGTGATTATTATTATTCTTGAGTTAATTTTAATGCATATATTTACATATAATTCAACTCTAATTATTTAGTTGAATATCTTTTCCAGCTCAACTGAAAACATAAAACTGATACCACTTAATAAAAAGGAAAATGATGTGTGCCTACAAAGAAAAAAAAAATCTGGAAGACTAATGTAATTTCAATTTGATGAACAATGAAGGGGTGATAATGAATTGTTGTAAAGTTTTGAACGCGTAATTACTGTTTATGCGGCAGAATTAAATAGAAAAGTTGTGCTTTCCCCATTCATTTCGTTGTTGTTTGTACATTTAACTCTTCCTATTTTGACAGTTAATGGGGTATTAATATTCCGGAACTATATTGTCTGCAGATGCAATTTGAATAATTAAGGGAGCTTTCCGTTGCAGTGGACTCAGACGATTGTTTCTTGCAAGCGTGCTTGAGTAGTCGTCAACTGGAAGCTTTAGAAATGAGGATGAAAGAGAACCTGTGTCACGTGAAACCAGCCGCTCTCTCGCTAAAGCCAAGGATGAACATTCCGAGTAAACAAATATCCTGTCTTTGTGATACTTGCCTGCGCCCTTTTGTATATCCTCTTCAACGTTTATTGGGGATGTTGCGTCACGTCAAACATGATTCATATGTGTTAGATTACGCGACAAAGTCAACAGCTTGAAAAATTCAATAACCGGTGTATTAGGGACTTCAGACGCGATCCGGAAATTTATTAATTTGCTTATTGCTCGGAAAATTCCATATGTGATTTTCTTTCCGGTTCGAATCGCACGAATTTTCGAATTGCTCGTGCGAAATTCTTTCAGGTTGTAAGTTGAGACATCGCAAATTGTCTTCGTTTGTACAAAAAAAAATGGTAAATCTCCAGATTGAAATGCTCGGGAAACATAGCCGCACTTTTAAAGTAATTTGGTTCTTAATTATTTAAAATCGCTGAGTGAAACAAGAACAATTTTGAACTTTCAACAAATTTTCTTTTTTGAAAAATAACATCATTTTTTCGATTTTCTTCAATAAATTGACCCTAAAATTATATATACCATTTTCTCTTATTTAAAGGTATCTTCCCTCACATGTTGAAGGAAACAGTGCAGATACTTAAGTACTTAAGAGGAGTGTTTGAATCTTGGTACACCATTATTCATCATTTTGTGGTTGGCGCTTTAATATGTTTACTGTCTGCTATCCCCTTGACATAGCAGGTGATTACTTAACCATTTAATTAAAGGTGTTATTGTTGTTTCAGTGTAAATTTACAAAGTTAATAATTCATGTTGAAANNGTTCATAAAGATGAAATGTAAAAATTACTGTCTAACAAAAGAACGTATTAAGAAAAACTGTAAAGTTTTCTGAGCAACACCTACAACTTTTAAAGGAATCGTGCGACAAAAATATGGAAATGAACTAGTCAAGTAAATAATCTGATTTTGTTCCAGAAAAGCCCCTAAAGCTGTAGAAGCACTCAGCATTACATTTCTTGTTATGAAAACAATTTTTAGAAGACATTTCGACAAATAAATAAAGCAATAAAGATGAAACTGCTAAAATATGGCCACGTAGAATAGGTAATAAGGATAAAATTACAAGAAAAATGGGAAGGACTTCTCATTATGATGATATAGCGGAATAAATCAGAATTGTAAAAAAGGATTTACCGCAACCTACTTAATTTGAAAATGACAAAGCACAAGAATTTATTAGTTTTTTTTGTCATAGGTCGTCACAAATTAATGTTTCTTTGTGGAAACTAAAAAAGGTTGTTTGTTGTGAACACAATCTGACAACCAGTACAATGCAATTTCACCAGTTCTTATCAACTCGAATAAATATACTTATGTCGGTTATCACGTTAGCAAACATCATATGAATTTCAAGAATTAAGTTGGGAGAGTACTTTCCTTAGAGTACAGGAGTTACAGATGTTAACGCACCACATTATTCATTGTTTCAAATTTATACCAAAATATTTATTACTTAGTGTGTCTTAATTTCTTTTCTTTGAACTTTGCGAAATCAGAGTTATGGACAACCAAAGATCAAATTAAAGATTCAGTAAAGGAAGCACCACATGTTTGATACGATTTGTGATGGAGCAGTTAATGATAAAAAGAAGCTTCCAAAGACAATTTGAGACAATTCATAATGTTCAAGTTCAAGACAACATTTTCTGATCAACTACAGATCGATCTTTACCGATCATTGTCAGTTTAGTTTTGGAAATACCCTTGACAGACTGCTACATCAGAAAAAAGTTTGTGCTTTTGCATGATAATGCAAAATTTCTCATTGCTCCGACAAAAAATATTTAGAGAAGATCAAAACTCTTCTATTTGCCAATTGTGACAAAGTAGCATAATTTATGATGAAAGTTTACATTTATATTTAGAAAGCTAATTTTAAGAATGCCTTGCCAGGTGTCCTTGTCAGTATCAAGTCTAAGTAGAAATAGAAGCAGAACTCTTAACTACTAAGAAAGTAAGAGGAATACACCCAAAAAAGAATATGTACTTCGGCAGACAATTATAAAAAAAACTATACTATAACAACAGTCGAAACGTAGGTAAACATACAAAGTCCTTTTTTTATTTTCTAATGGTGAAGCAAAAGAAAAATTAAATATAAGAACTATTGAAATGACTTTTTCGAAATTGCATATACACTTACACATTGGGATTATTCTAAAAATGAAAATACTTGTAGATAATTCTATACAGACCATTTTTGAAAATTAAATGTGATACGTTATTTTTAAGCTTTAGCTTTCTTTTTGATGTTCTTGATGGATGTTTTAATTCTCTTTACCCCGATGTACGACGCTCTTTTTTTGTGAAGACATATGAGAGGGAAGTTCTTAGGAAATAACTTCGCTAGTTTGCTTGGTTGAAGTTGGTTTACTTAATGTCGTAAATCAGTTTTCAAAGTCCGCACACTCGATTCAGGTTCAGTTAAAAGTGCTTTTCTCCCATTTGATACTCTGAAAGTCAATATATTAAATTTAGTTTAGTTTGACATCCCCTTAGTGGTTATCTTTTGACAAGACCTCGTAAAAAGCCGAGTCCTAATTACAGTATTCATAGATCAATCTGACCCGTCTTCAGTTTAATTGATATGACTGGCGAATTTCTTGTGATGGGCTGTTATTTTGTAGTGTTTTTTACACATATATTTCCAAAGGTTCTTGCAAAATGTCTTGGACATAAAATTTTCTCTTTTTTGCGAAAACTTCCCATGTTTCTATATACCGTTCCTCTCCCTATCTTCGTGAATTTAATCGCAGCGTGTTATTATGTTTGCTCCATGAACCGTGCGTAATGCACCTCGTCTAATGGAAAACTAAATAATAAAGCTAAGTTTGCCCAAACAGAACAAATACAAACTGCGAAAAGTTTCGAGTTTCCATTAAAGATAACAGATTTCTGGAGCTTACACGGTACGCCTAATTATCAATTGTCCATGAAGTCGGGCTTTAAACGATTCTTCCTTGAGTAAAGGTTAGTCCGACAGCGAGTCCTTTGTACAACAAGACTTTACCAATTATTATAACTCGATATATATGCAAATCTGAGTGTTATAGTCGGAATAGATTGCGCTTACAAAAGCTTTCCCGAACGTGAAAGCTCGTTTTGAATAAGTTCCGTTGACTAATATCCAGCTTAAATTAATTCCGCCATCATATCGATCAGTTGCACTTGGTCTGCATTTGCACAACAATTTATTACTGATGGCCATCCACGGATGACTCGGGGATTATCTTAACCGCAGTGGTGTGGCGCGGTGGTCCCAAAAGGCCCCACAAAGGCCATCGTGCAGGGCCGTTTCCAGCGCTCACTTCGTAAAAATACATAAATTCCCCAAGAAAATAAAATATGATGCGGGGTTCAAACGACGGGGTCGCAACTTGAAATATGTCAGAGGACATTCCGATACAGAGTGGACAAAATGCACGCATGTGAAACGCTGTGTTGTGTCAAACAGCACCAACTGGGAGCCGCCATGACGAAGGTAGAATTGCCGTGAAATGTTGGCGGACATTTATATTTAATGCGAGCAGCCCCCGCAAGTCGATGGATAAATATTTTAGCAGCTGTAGCAAGAAATGGGTCTCTTCTGACAGCCTCTATATTACACCATGCTCCTATTCCGACTGGAGCATGGAGCTATGTTCACCTAGCTGAGGCCGACGGTGCTCCACGCGCGTGTGCTCCAACTTCATGTACAAATGTTGCCCTGTATTAGTAAATATTTAAACACAAGTGCGCCAACCACTGACAATAAACCAGGCTTAAAATTCTTAGCGTTCGCTCCAAGTGCTTTTATTGCTGGTTAACTTCTGCTAACATGTCGTCGAGTCAAGCTCCCTCAAACGGTGATATTAATATGGGGAAGCACCTACATACGTCCGCTTTATTAGGTTGTTGTAATTATATCCTGAAAGAGGGAGGGCTGTCTAGATCTGTGACATAATTCTCTACTCTCTAGATACTTCCTCAACAACCACAGTCTAAGTTTCGGAGCTGCGTCGCCATCCTCATTCAATTATTTATCGCTGCTATTAGCTATTTTATTTCATTAACATCGTCTAATTACAGCAGGTACTAATATTTCCTCAGCACTTTAACTCTCATCTGGAACATTACTGAAAACACTAAGTCTTAAATCTTACCGGTAGTAAGTTACTGTGTAGTAACGTTCACTCTTTAATGCTGAGGCTGCATGCTTAAATTGTGCAATTTGTTAAAAAACTGAACTGAATACATATTTTAATTTTTAATAATTTTTGGAAGCATATTAACCCCCTGATCACATAAAACAAAATCATAAATATTCAAATTTTTCCATTCTCATCTCTGTTTCTTGAGTTTTGTTTACTTTGATAGAAAAAACTTAATTGTCAGTATGTTTTGACAGTTACTCTTCAACCTTTGATAAAAAAAATAATTAATTCAGTGCTCATTACAAAGAAGTGGATGCACGGCAGGTTCCGCTTACTTTACTCTATAAAACTTTTAGTTTTATGTATGTATTATTAATGCTAACTTTTCAAACAGAAAAGTTTAATTTTGAACTGAAATCCAACACATAATTTTGTACTTGTCCTATTACGATTAAACATTATACATCAAAGTTCCTCAAAGAAAAATAAATAATGAGCACAATCTAATCTATCTGGATTACATTCCCTTTATTATTATAAATAATATGTCTACACCTATTTGCTAAATAAACCGTTTAAAACTGCCTCGGTTACATAACAATTTTTATCTTAAGTTCATTATTAGCTAACCTTATGTATCATTCTCTTGGAACTTCATCGAAATTGAACCGAATTTATTATGCTGAATAGAGTAATTAAAATAACAGAAAGGGCGGCGTAGTTTAATCAGTAAACGTAACTAAGAGGACTTTCTTTCATTTTTAAACGGATTTCATTATTGGTTATTGCTATTAAGATACAACATGAATGAAAAAAAAATCAAAGCTGACCATGGAACTATCAAATTAGTGTTGCATAACTGAATCGATTGATTCCAAGTTCTACTTTTAACACAACTTTTTTGAGTCAGATGGTAGATACTACTGCCAATTGCAATTATTCATATAACTAACTGAAAGTAATAAAATAATACGAATTTAAACAGCTAAGTGCTGACGCAAAAGTTTTGAAAAAACTGGCTGGGTTTATTTTAAAAGATAAAATAAAACTATAAATGCAGACGTAGTATCAGTTAAAACAGTATCAGTTAAAAAGTTATTTGATTACATATCGTTACACATGATAAATAATGAGGTACTTTCATAATTTATTATAATCTTGTAACAAAAGAGGACATGGGTTCTAGCCTCCATGCAAACAATCTAGTTACGTTACTGATTTGAATATTATTACAAAAATGATTTTTTGAAATACGCTACAGTTTACATTTACGACATTCACTTTCTTTT
>QDEB01016196.1:0-22753 GCA_004193795.1 Asbolus verrucosus | reverse complement strand
GTTATTACGTATACCAAAATAAAATTGATGATAATGAATTTAAACATTTTTGAGATCTACGCTATGCTATAAATTTAAAGAAATGTTCCCAACTTCGTTTTTTGCTTCTGTTCTTATTACTTTTCGAATGAAATATTAGTTGCACAGAAATTGTTGAAAACAATATGAAAGTTATCAACATACCGATTACCTTGTTTGTTAATGAAATAATAAAAAACAATCAGGAGACATATTTTTTGACTAAATCTACATAACTGAATTTAATCTCAAAATATTAATGCAATTATTGCTTTAGACGGAAGTAAGGTCATTTTTATTTATCCATTCCAAAAATATATTCCAAATATATATGATGTTCGAAAAGAAATGATTTAACAGTCACCAATTAGTGACAACCGCATTTCATAGCAAGTTTGTTGTTATATATTTTTTTCAAAATAAAAAAAAGGGCCGTTATAGAGAATAAATTTGTAACGTTATTCTTTAACAATATTAAAGCGAAAGAGTAAAGACACTTTTCTGTATAGTATTAATATTTTGATAATTCGAAATGTTTTTCAGTAAAAAGGTTTACTTACCTTTCCTAATATTAATATTTCACAAAATACAGAATTAAAAAATTTTTCAAGCGAACACAACAGAAAGATTTAACTCCAAATGTCATTTTCTTTAAAATTAATTTTCAAGATCCCATTATGTATCAGTTTTTGAAAAATGCCCGGTACCATACGAAAACAGAAAATGAATGTTACCATATTTTATCGTTTATAGTTGTACTGCAGAGGCCATAATCAAATTTTTTATTTTAAATGAAACTGTTTCACCTTTGATTTAAAAGTGTCAAATTTATTACTTACACATCGATACCCAGCAATTTATAAGTTACTGATATAGGAAATATCCAGAATATCTCATTAAAAAAAGGATAGGATAATTTTAGTCAAATATAAAAAGACAGAAAAATTATATTACATAACTAAAACCAATTAAAAAATATTTTATTTCAGCACGAATTTGATTTTATTAACTAGCTTTCAGTAACTTTCGGCGTTGAATGTGTTTTACAGAAAAAACATAATTTTATCAAATATAAAAAATTTGTTTTCTAAATACAGCGTTATTCACCAGTGATAATGACAAAATGCAAATGCAACCCACAATATATTTTCAAAGTTAACGTAGATATTTTAGATTTTATTTGTCACAATTGACATTGACCAAAATTCCAAAATGTATTCAAATAATGAGAGAACAGATATGATTCTGATTTAGGGCGAGTGTAAGAAAAATGCTTCTGCCGCTGCGCGTTTATACAGTCATTGCTGATACCATTTTCAAAAATTAACTGTTTCACGTTTTTTAAACCAAGAAATAAATATCAACGTTAACTTTGCAGATGTATAATGGGTTGCATTTGGATTTTGTCAGCCTCATTATCACTCGTGAATAACGCTTTATAGCTCTTGTATAATTAGTATTTTTGTTCATCCAAAACTACTCAAAACTATGTCTTTGACTTGTTATTGTAAAATTTTTGTCTAACTACGAATAACATTTTTTTGATTACATTTTTTGACAAGTTTATTTGTCGATAACATTTGCTGAGTTATTTTGGCTGCAATAAATACACAATTTTTTACTTTTGCCACAAAAATTAAAATAGTAAATTTTAGAAGTATTAGTTAATAATAAAATTTATGTGGAAATACAAGAGAAAAATTTGCAACGTGTACATAATAATAACAATGGCTCCCAAAGTAACTCCGAAAGCAACAATAATTTTTGCTGATCGAACTTCATAGACAAGTGTGTTTGATCATAAAGAAAATGCGTTTTGTACTACACATGTTGCATCTATAGTTTTACTTCTTTGTGAAGGTCGTGCGGCTAATTGTGCGGCAACACAATTAGTGGTGAGCTGTTCTTTTGAGTGCTTCCTTCTCACCTGTCAAGTGCGAAGACGCGGTCTCTTGCGTGTATTGGTGTGTATGTGAAATGTAAGGGTGGCTGTTCTGTGAAAGAAGCCGTTGAAAAATGCTATCTATGTTGAGCCACCTGTAGCTCCCTCTGAAAAGCAGTGTGGCTGCCTGCTCCATAGAATATTCAATGGGTATGTGTGCGTGTATGTGTGTGTCGGGGAACGCGAGTGGAATCATTTGTAAAAATGCTTGTCAGCTCGGGTACGTGCTGCCGGCGAACCTCCCATTTCAATAGACCGCTCGGTTAAATTCTTTATTTCGCCCCGGCCGCAAATTCGCCGACAAACGTTTAACCGGCACGACGATGACGACGAATTAAATTATTTTTAACCCCCGCCGGTGTGGTGTGTTTTCCCTGACCGTTCGGAAAAATCGAAGGCGATGTGTTTTTTGCTGCGTATTAAGCTGTTGAAGGGCGCCGCCGAGCGAGGAAGATTAAAGCTGATAAAGATTACGATACACCGGTTGTAAAGGAAGTGTGTAAAAGCTGCTCTTTTTTTACCAACACTGCGGGGGAGTCTTTTATCGCGTCGTAACCTAGTAATGGGGAGCGTAACGGGTCAGTTCCGGACGTTTCCGGAAGATACACGTGATTTAGCCAATAAATAAAGCCGGCACAGTCTTCGTGTTAACGGATACTGACGTCTAATTAACAATGTAACGTGGCTGCACAAGCACGCAAGATAACCGTGTTAATTCGCAAAGCATCCGTTGTCGTTAAAATTACCGGAGCGCTGTTAAAAATTAAACCTTTCATAAAAATAACTCGCCAATTCATCACACATCAGAAAAACAAAACGTTCGCACGTCATTCCTGATTGTTCAAAGAAACAAAGTATGACGACTGTCATCGATTGTTTACAAGACGATGGAATTTCTGGAATTAAGAAAAGTGGCGTGCGTCTGCTGAAATAGTGAACGTGCCCGCGAGCTTTTGCAAATAATAGAGATATTCAATCCCGCAATGTAATCAGTCGGTTTAAAGTCTGGCATGGCGTAAGAGGGCTAGGGACGAGCAGTGCAATGATATCTTCTCGCGGAGAGATTCTTATATACAAATGGCGCTAATCAAGACACATGATTATGGCTCCGGAGCGGCGACGATGAGGACATGCCCTGCCGCGCACGGAAACATAAAATCTCCTTCATCCGTTTCCGTCTCATCCCAATTGCCGCTAACTACTGCACCACTTGTGTTACTATATCATGTTTTCTTTGCCGTTTTGCGTATGCAAAGAAACAAAAATGACGCTGGGAGTCTGCAACGGTTCCAGAAGCAACAGCGTTGCAGACCGAATCGACGAATGAATGAGACGATAAAGTCGAAACAAATTAATAAAACTTGCTGTCTCAATACCTCGTTGAAATCTTTATTTTTAAGTAATGATTAATGTTAAAAATAAAAAAGTAACAGTAACAAGCTTCAGTGGAATTTGGGCATTGAAAGCAGTTACCATCGAAGAATAAAGTAATGTTTATCTGCAAGAGAAGACGGAGAGTAAATTGAAAAATTTTAAGATACATTTTCCAGTCCTTCGAATGTTTTGGAATTTCCAGGAATGAATTACCCTTAAACTGAATATTTTGTGTCGTCTAAAAAAATTAATAAATAAACGTTTTTAAAGCCAAAGTATAAAAGATGAACTCGGCATGAAATTAATCTAGATGTTTTTTTTTTTTAATTATGAAAGGATAGTGCTTAATTTGAGAAAACAAAATTGTATTCACTTTTATGAGACAGAAATGCTTTGTAGAGCTGAAAATACTGAATTATTTGATTTATGAATTGGTTTTATACACAAAATTGTACTTTGCTGGGCAAAAATTCTTAGCTTTATTCTCATTCTTCATCGAGCCGTAATAATCTGCATGTAGCTCCCTCCTGGCATATATTTTATAACATCAACATGAATTTATCATCGCTGCATGGCACGTGTTTCGTGTTTTTGTTAATTCGAAACCGGGGTTCATCGGTAATAAAGCACGACCGGAATAAATCTGGCCGCATATAAATTTTAACCTTAATTCGTGCTCACCTGTACATAAATACAAACTAAATTATTCGGATATAAATCCGTTTTCTAAACGGCAACCACGTGTTCACGATAATTTGTGGCCCCAATATTTCAGAAAAATTCCTAGTTCGGTGAGTTATGGAGTAACTTTATATTTACGATATTAATTTCCTCGCGTTTCCTTGTTACACTGAAGTCATCATCAGACCTCCGCGGCGTATTCTTCGTATATAGACCCTCGTCGTGGCGCGCCATGCCAGGAATCGCACGTAAAAGATGCGTCTGGAACGATTGCATGATAGCATTGTGCCCAAGAGCAAACCGTACCTGGGTGCGGTTCCGTTATTATCTTTCCTCTCGCCACTTTAACTCATCCGCGTCCGGAAGTAGGAAAACGACGCGTTATCGCGCCGCAACCGGACCGCCGCGACGCCGATAATTGCTTTGATAAATCGGGGAATGTACTTTTATCAAACCGCTGAACTCGCCTGACAGACGTCGAATGCAACTGAGGACTTTGAAACTCATTCTTCATAAAATACAGAGCCACATGCAAGTAATAACAACGAGGTTTTTAATAATTGTCAACGTTGAAATTGTTTTAATTAAAGAAAAAGTTGTCAAATGTCAAATATTCTTGGAAACCTCAGGTCGCTCCAAGCTGGAGCGACCTGAAAAAACGTTGATTTTTATATAATTGAAGAAATATTTTTAATTTCAACTTGAGAATATTTATGAGATTTTCCTAAGATTTTTATATTTCGGAACCTTTTGGAAATTTTCCACGTATTATCATTACCATAATTAGTTTATTTAAAATTTTCGAAAGAAACATAAACAAACAAAAAATCAGAACAGAAATGTAAAAAATATTTGCAAAAGGGCCTTTAAAAGAATAATTACGTAAAGAAAATTTTCCTGATACTCCTATGCCACTCGAATCTATAATTACCCACTGGCAAAATCGAAATTAAGCCCATCATTTTTAATGCAGGAAATTCTAACGCTAAAAAGAATTGATTTTGTAGTTTAGAAATATTTCAAACGCAGACATCGTAAAATCACGTACTCGCATTATTACAAATTGCAATTATCAATTTATAAATAATGTTGTTTTAAAGTTGAAAAAATAAAGTTAGGTCGGTCTTACATATTTATTTTATTTTTACATTAAATGTTTTAAAGTACCAACGTAATTTTTAGTTATTTTTTTCAAACTTTGAGGTTTGAATAAAATTTTCACACTGTACTTTTTAAAGTAAAAAATATAAAATTCTGAAGCAAACTGGGTGATAATGTTAAAATGTTTCTATTTTTGAAATTTTATGTAGGATTGTCCAAAAATTTCAAAGAAAACTGTAGATTATGTTAGTTCAAGCAATTTATTAAAACAAAAATAAAATAAATCTATGATGTCGACGTGTGGACGAGTGTCGATTTGACACACTTAAAAGAGTCTGTTAAAATGGTAAAGAATTTGAGAAATTTAACTTTGGTAGTTTCCAAAAAAGCATGGGAAAAATCACTTAAGAAGTGTTTGGATGCAATTAATTTTAAGAGTAACCTAGCTAACGAGCTAAATAGAAGTCCTGATTTAATAAATGCGTTGAAAAATGCCCCAATTACGTCAGTATAGATGTTGAAAGAAGTTGTTCATGTATAATACTTAACTTAAAAATGGCAGTCAAATAGTTACCAACTTAACACCTTAACACATTATTTCGTAAAAAGTAGATTTTTATATTTCTTGTATTAGTTTCAGTTTGTTGGTATGAAATAATGTCTTGCAAATAGAATAAAATTTATTGTAACGTAATGTAACATTTGCCTTATGGAAAAATGATGACAATTTATACATTGATTTTTATATAAATTGTAAATAAGAGTTCATAATTTAAGGAGGTGTAGTTTATGAGAAAGGGGTTCCTATGTCGAAGCAGTAGCAAGTTTTCCTTGCGATTTCTGATTCTCTTAATTGAACTACGAGATTGGCGCACTAGTAAAGTTGGTTTAGCGTTTCAAACTGCATGATTGATATAAAAATCAATGTACCGATGTTAACAAACGAAGGTTAACATAATTAATATATTTGAATAAAGTGATACATGTGCGTATTTTGCAGAATCAATGCTTTCTTCGTACATATTTATATCGTATAGAATGTTAGCCACTTTTTTGGTATTTTGTGAAAAATCTTCTCTACTCCAAATTTGCTGTAACTTTTTTTTCGAATAGACATATGTGATTCGTCTTGAGTGTGGAGGTGCAAATGAAACCGTCGATGAGCCCCCCGTACTCGTGTCCGTGCATCGGGAGGGGGTGGTGCGGAGCGAAGTCGAGGATTTGGGCTTTGATACGTTCGTTCTGTGTAATTCAACGGCTCGTGATTTAAAGCAGTTCTGAAAACGTTTCCTAATTAAGCTTCTGTCGCAAACGACGTTTGGCTTTTTCACAAGTTTAATTTTTAGCATCTCAAAAACCGCCCGACTCGTGATAGAAATGCCCCTTCTCGCCATCGTCATCGCCATGGTAACGCTCGTGAGAGCAGAGTGTACGTTAATTTAAGCCGTAACGCGCGGCGCTACTGACTCGGGCGAAAAAAGTTAATTTTCCGATGTAATGAATAATTTGTGTTTGAATTTCGCCGGAGGTATCGGCCGAAAGGGTTGAGGAGGCGCGACGACGATCAATCACGTGATTCGATTAGAACAATTAGAGGCGGCGGAAAAGTGCACAAAAATGGACGCGTCATCCCGTCCGGAATTTATGGTGGCGCGCTGTACTCGGTCCGCCCATTTTGTAAATTACATTAAAAATTAAAACGGGATGTGGCGCGCCAACAATACAACCGCGTATGCGTTCCTTTATTAAAAGTGTGTACCCACAGCGCCGCGACAGGATGAAGTTTTAATCACCAGATAAAGGAAATCTCAGGGCGGCGGTGAAAAACAAAACCGAGAGCTGTGGGAGCCCCGAGCCATTCTGGAGACGCAGATTTAAATACGAGAGCGCCGCCACCGAACTACCTTATACTCCGTGCCCCATCTCTGTCGCTCGTATCGGTCGACATATTTTTCCCGTCCCATCTCTAATTGTCGTAATTCATGTGGGCGAACGATAACGCCGAGTCGGGCGCCATGCTTCGGCGGCGCCCTGTATATACACCATACTTTCGCTTACATATTCATCTATTCCATATTTCGCAAGTCGTTTTCATAATTCCTCGCATCAGGTCGAGAGACAAGCAAGCACGTTACTGCTCATCGTATTTCCATTTTGTCGAGGGGCTCTGCTTTCTATAAGAGCGCACACCTTATGCCATTTGCATACTCGTCAGCTGCGCCACCTCAACTTTTCCTCGGATAAAGTTAGCCTAAAAAGGTACTTCGAGACAAACTATCGGGCCAAATGTGATGCATTTCAACTACCTCTTACATATTCCCGCCGCCGCCTGCCACTTGTATTCGGTATATGGATGAATATATCACAGAGCCGTTCGAGCACTCTCTAAAAACATCACCGATTCGATGCATAATCAACTTCTCTTATGCGCACCTTACACTCCATCATTTTTAAGCGTTTGCACCAATCCTCATTCCGACATGTACCTATCGTTACACATTTTTCAATAATTAAACTTGGTTCAGGGTCTTGTTAAATGAAATTAGAACAAAATTTTCACAAGTGTATTAATTTTACGAAAACCACCGGAGGCCACAATCAGCATCCTGGTGGTGTTCCTGTTAATCGCGACAAATAGATGTGACTCACTCTAATCCCAATATTTAATGACTATATATGAAAAGCATTATGAAGACAGTGTCTAATTATGATATTCTATGTTAATTCATAGACTCCAGACTATTTTACTAATGCAACGGAGGAAACAGAACTGTAGTTTTCAACAGCTCACTTTAATTTCAGTAGATGGAACTGTTGTGTCAATTTCTCAAAATTGTACTTATATGCAATAAAAATGGTTATATGACAAATATTCTCCAACTTGATATTTCTCATTGAAGAAGTCCTGATAGAATTATTTCTGTCTGTTATCCCTTCCATTAGCATTGCAAATCAATCGAAAAAAGACATTAAACAAAGAACTAAAATTTCAGTTTTGGAGCCTTGAACCTCAAAAATTTTGCAAATCTATCAAGTTAAAGATTCGATCATACGATTTTTGTAAAGGATATGGCACACATCTTATGGGATTCTGGAGACCATGTAATAAACTAAAATATGTTATAGAAAACNNCAATTCGCTATCTTAATTAGTTTATTAATCGTTGATTAAAGTTTCTGATACGTTGCACATTTTAATTTCACCATTTGGTTGAATAGCGTACGCTGTTGCCCATAAGCTTTGAACTGTAGTTTCATTGTGGAACTACTAAAAAGAGGTATAAGAGTCCCATAAATCCATTCCAACAATAGGATTACTTATTGGTGACCACAATTTGCCTACCCATCATAAATAATAATTCAGGCAACATAAATAATTATGCGTTCTATGAATCTTTTCTATTCGAAATTTTTAATGTTTAATTTTCGGCATGTTAAATTGTTGAATTGTGTGTGAATTCATCACATCCATTAGATACAAATAACGTGTAACAAGTGATAATATAATTAATAATCAATGAAAACGTAAATTAACCCCGAAATAAGATTGATATTGTAAAAATTAATTATTTGAATTATTATTAAAAAGGTCATGGGATGTTAACAAAGCTGTCACTATTATTAATTGTAGCTATAATGTAGCTTTCTAGTGAAATTTATTTTGAAAAGTCATTCCAGAAGTTCACCTATATACACGTGTCCCAGAATTAACGAAGTTCTTTTTAATGACAAATTGCTTACATGTCCAGAGGCAAAAACTTTTTGTGAAATTGCTGGATGTTTCTCCGTTTTTGAATAAAAAGCTTTTAAAGTTAACCAATCAGAGAACATGTTTCAAAGATATGACTTGTAAATTTTAATAGTAGCTAAGCGACCAAAAGTGAAAATTGAAGAAAAATGTTAGATAAATTAGTTGGTCAACTTCATTCCGTTACGTCAAATAACTGACACTCTTAGTTTTACAAAATGTTTACGAACGAAGAATATTGTGAAATGCTGTAGCTTTATGGAGGGTGTGGAAGAAATGCGAATTCTGCTGCAAGAATTCTCTTGCAGCTCGATTTCCTGATCGAACACATCCAAGACCAAATCTGTTTTTGCGACTTGTCAAGAGAGTGAGGACTACGGGATCGGTAAAACCGACAAAAATTGCTGGGGTTGAACACCATACACGAACCCTACAAAACGAAGAAGTTGTAGTTGGGGCCTTTAAGGAAGACCCAACCACATTCGTGCAGTGCCTCGCATGGTAGACGTATCAAGAAGTACCATTCAAAGGATTATGCGGGATAATAGACAGCATAACTATCATTATAAGCATGTACAAAATTTAATGCCTGAAGACTATACAGCCAGAGTTAATTTTTGCACGTGGCTGTTGCAGAAGTGTGACAAAAATCCCAGATTTGTACACAACTACGAGTCATGCTTTTAAGGTGGTGGAACCTTCAATGTGCACAATTATCACATTTGTGCGGAAGAAAACCCACATGCAATAACCTTAAGGTTTTTCCAAAGAAGATTTAATTGTTTGCCAAGCAGCCTTGGTTTAAATCTATTACTAACGTAAACAATAATTATGTTATGTGGAACCCTTTGAATTACCGACAAAAGTTACTGGAGAAATTTACGCCAAGTTTCTTGAGTAAGATTTACCAGAGCTCTTGGACGATGTTCCCCTAGCCCAGATTTTTAATATGTGATTTCAACATGACGGGGCTCCCTCACATTCTGCAAGGCGTGTGCGTAAAATCTTGGATAGGAAATATCCAAATGCTTGGATTAGGCGGGATACTCCTGTAAATTGGCTACCACAGTCACCAGACTTAAATCCACTGGATTTCTTCCTTTGGAGACATATTAAAGAGCAGACCTATCAGTAACCTGTGCACACCCTTGTAGAATTGGTAAACAGAATTAGCGGGGCCATAGAAACGACCATTCCAGAAATGATTTCTCTTTGGAAAGTTTGGTGCGTCGAACCTGCCTATGTTTAGAAGTAAATGGCGGCCACTTTGAACATTTATTATAAAGCTATTTTGTTAATCTAAAATTGGAAAAAGGGCCCTTAGACTTTTTGTAATATAATTCACACACACATATACCACAGTTACTACTTTGTTAATAAGTCTTAAAAACACATGGAAGTTGATAGGATCGATTAGGAAATCAAACATTGTATTCTTGGAACCATGCAGGTATTCCTGTCACTCTCCATATCAGAGAATTGTCGATTGCCTTTTTTGTTTTGTTTTAAAACTGTGAAATTGTCTCGGTTTTAATGTCCTGCTCATAGTCTATATGCTCGAATTCGTTTTAAATTAATTTGTAAATAATTTAATAAATACTACTATGAATTATTATTATTATTATTAAAGTTTGGCATAAAAATCGAATTAACTTTGAAAATTACAACTATTTTGATAGCATTTTGAATGTGGACCAAATAAATCACGAACAATATTATTTTTCCTAACATTAAGCAACAGATGGAATGAAAAGGTTGTTACCTTTAAATATAACTTAAAAATGTGCAGTGATTGGTCAGCTTCAAATGCTTGTAACTCGGCAAAAATTAAACTTTTGGGATAGTTTTATAAAGGATTTAAATGTCTACAATGAGTAAACGATCTGTCGTTAAAAGGAGCTTCGTCAGTTCTTTGGTACCATGTATTTATATAATTGAAAAATAATATTAATCTGTTAAAAGAATACATTTAATTTTTCAATTATTACAAAAAAGTAATGAAGCAAGATTCAAGTCATATTTCACGCATGTCAAGCTATTTGGAAAACAAACACTTGATTAACTTGCAAAGTCAGCGGACTTCTTAAATTTTCACAATAAATATTTTAAAAACTTATTAAAAAACATATTGGTACGAAATTTCATTTTGCGATTAAGCAATTTTTTCTGGGTGGGACGGGTCGGCTGCGTTATTTTCCGTGCTGTATAATTTCCAAAATAATTATTATCGTTGAACAGAGAGAATTTCTGTGCTTTGATGGCGGTTGATGCGGCCTCGTTCAGTTGAGCGTCTTCAATCAGGTTTACCGCATCTCAACCCGCTCCGTTTACCTGTGCACCGCTTCCTCCTTGTCACCTGTGCCGACGTGCAATCCCAGGTGCCGCATGTCGAGCACGTCCCCGCAATTTACTTGTTGCCTAATAGCATCATTTGCCTACCTATATCCCGTAATGCCCGATTACGGCCGTTTATGTTGACACATAAACCGTGCAAATATGGCAAGATATGGCGTACACGCACACTGCAGAAAAAATACTCCAAATCTTCTCAAACTTCTTCCCAACTTTAGCTCATTACGAAATCACCAAGAGTATGCGAGTCGTGGTAAAACAAAGACAGATTTCGAATACTTATCGAAGTAGGTTATTTGACAACATTCCAAGAAAATATCTTTGCAACTCAGGATGGTATAGATTTAGCAGCGAAATCTCTCCACGAAGTTTTGGCCCCACGAACTTAACCTTGGAAACTGATCGACACTGCACAGATGTTCTGGAATATCTGCTGATTTGACCTTTCAACAAAGAACATATTTTGATTAAAATTATTCTTTGCAAAATTGTAGTAGATAACTTAAAAAAATGTTAGTTATTGGATCAAACTCGTTAGTGTAGTTTGACAAAAGTACTTGATGAACTGAATGTTTTAAAAAACAACTTCATCTGTTATTTAATACTTGTAATGGCGCTACTTTTCTACCCAGTTCAGTTGTTACGTCAAGAAATTTATATTACAATATCCTAAAATAAATTACCCGTCGTAAATCAATACTTACAAACTTCTTTTAAATTAAACGATTACACCCATTGTGTTGGAAATGCTGCTATAAGATTCTTATGTTCAAGACACGTCATGTCATAAATATTCGATTTCAGGCAGGTATAACCTGCGCACGCTTTATGAATGTCTCAAAATATCATTCGGAATATGTTTGTTTTTATTATTGCCTTGTGTGATCGTCAATTCACTGTGAAAAGTAAACATACATGAGGTACTAAATTGAATCTTGCCCATATAGTGTATCACAAAATTTCGTAATGAAACATAGGTCATAAATCAATAAAATATGTAAAAATATTACATAAAAGAGATCTCGCCAGTTGAATTAGCAGACATGCCGTAGGTTTCAGTATTATAACTGTTACTGTACAGGATGATGATGTTTCAGATCTATTCATTTATTTTGAGCTTCTAACTCTAATATTCTCGGGTTTTTTTAGGACTTTTAGATGATACCACCACACAATATTTGAAGTAACTGTTTTTTATTTGTTGTCCTTCAAATATTTATTTTTAATTAAATCATTACATTTATTTATGTTTTGAGTATTTAACAGGCTAAAAATTAATGTTGGCTTTTGAATGTTACTAAAAAATAATTATAAATTATACAGCAATTAGTTCTGGAATCTACATTAACAAGGAGACAACCAGACAATGTGAACGACTGAAGATTTGTTAGATATTTATAAAGTCGATATATGCGACTACCAAATATCAAAGCATACACTTGAAAGAAACGTAGTTAAAAAGAAACATTTCATTATGAAAGATACTAATTTTTGCAAATTACACTTCATCGATTTAGACGTTACTGGTATCCTTCAAAGCAATGTAATTTATTTAATTTTACGTAAATAATTAATATCGTTTTTGAAAAAATTACAAAAATCAGTTTTTTTCTTTTAAAAAATATTCCTTTGAAGTTTGATATTTGGGACACGTACATGGTCATCTTAACGTAAACATCCCACAAATTTTTAGTCTTCACATCATCTGGACCGAAACTCTGCTGTGTGGGATTTTTTTGTTAGTGTTTCATCAAGAATAAGGTTATTTGTTCTAGAAGTAAGAGGTTTCATCAGAATGATTGTATTCCTCAAAAGTACTAAAAGTTTGTTGTGTGAATTTTTTGAAAAATAAAACTCTTAAACAATATATTTATGTTTAAAAGTGTTAATACTTATAATACTTATAATTAATATAGTTCTGAGTTGTACATTGTACACTATCCAGTTATAGGTGCACTGTACACTTTTTGTTCAATTTTAAAAAATAAACTAAAATCACATTTTTCTAGAAAAAACTTCTATGAAAATGCCCAGAATTATTCACATTGACATTTTAAGAGAGGTATCTATCATTAAAAAGTTTAAAAACTTGAAGAAGGTTTAACATCATTTGTGTAAATATAGACACCAAGTTATTATTTGAAGGCAAAATCTCAGAATTTAACTTTTTGAATTATTCATGTAAAATAATATTTATTTTCAACTTCTTATTTTTTTGTGGCCAGTTGAAGTATAACCAATTGTTCAGTTCAAATCCTATCGATGGTGTAATAAAATCAGTATTTTAGTTTGATATATTTTCAATATATAAATTTGGGATCTTATTAAATGATGTAACAAGACCTAAACTTCGTTTCAATACTATAAAATTAGTTTACCATATAAAGCCGGCTGCACTTCCGTGTAATTTACACAAGCAGCGCAACTTGACTCACATAACTAAAATCACCTATAGGATTGAAACGGGATATTCTTCCTGTTTTTATATATCATTATACTGCAGCCGCTGTTAATACATTTTAACCTGCCCACATTTTAAACCAATTATACAATGAGCTGCTAGTTCTGACACTGACGGACAAAACACTTGTCAGCCAAATTAACAGAACCACAATTTTTATAATTGTAAAAATGAAAGAAGTAATTATTTTGTCTTAGTTTTTCAAATTTATGCAAAAAGGGGTTTCAGTTATTATTGCCCTTATTAAAATTTCAAATTTTTAATCTCGATTTGATGGTGTGTAAATTGCACTTTGATTTCTTTGATTGGATGTTACAGATAGTTTTTTGGTTCTGTGAGGAGTTAAAATGTAATTACATAATTTTTACTGTATTTCAAGTCTCTTGGAAGTAATGTTAGTTAGCGCTCGAATAAACAATCGTATTTTTAACACGTTTTCTGAAAAAACGAGTAGACCCAAGATTGACAAAAGAAAAATGTGTTTTCTGGTGGATTTAATAAATTTGAACTTTGAGTTACACATTTAAATATTGGGATCTTTAAATCTAAATTACAGCGAACTGATTACGGTAATAGTAAAGGGTGAAACAGTGATGAATGTAAGATCCCTAACTTATTAAATCACCCCATTACATCGAGCATATTTCGTGAAGAGTTGGCAAGGCTTTCAGCTGCAGATCCGGGCCATCGAACTGCGTGTACTGAAAAAATTTGGAAAAATGTTCCGTATGAGGGTCGAAACAGCCGAATAACGACATGTATGAACGGGTATCGGTCGGCACCTTGTGCCGACTCGAAATTGGAATCAAAATGTCGGGGCCGGCTGATTCTTCCGTTCGCTTCCCGGGAGAGGCAGTCCGGAATGAAAAATTTAGATTGCATTAGAGGGAATGAGACCCCTTGAGCCACTACAAATCAACTAATTAGCCTGCTAGCTGACTGACTACATCCCTTCGCTAGTCGTCTCTGTTCGCGACAATCTCTGTCTCTCCCGCATGTACACACGATAATCGAAGCAGTGAATAACGCGGAATATGCGGAATTCGGTTAGATCCACCAAGGCCTATCACATGTCTTATTACGCAATTAACACAGGAATGCGTCAGCACTCAGCCATCATCGGGAGGCGCGACGGCACCGTGATGAATTTTGTAAAGGTGGTCGAGTCCAATTGATTAGAGCCGGTCCAAGACGGCCACCTTGGAGGGCCCCGGTCTCGTTAATTCTTCACGCGTATACATGGCCACTGTCAAACAATCAACGAACCTTCATCAAGTTTGAGAGGTCTGCTGAATCCCGATAAAGCACTAATTCCCGCAATCAAATATTGATTCAAAACTCACCCTATTTCTCCTTCTTAAAGCTCCCGCTTTACATGGAACACGGGGGCCTTTATTAGAAAGCGATGATTTACTGTAATGACTTTTTTCATTGAAAGGGAAAAGCTGGTGTTAATAATGTTAATTAATATTTGAAATGTGGACGAGCTGTAACGAATCTTTCAATATCGGCGCCTCCCACCCCGACCCTCCATCCGACATAAAAAATTAATTACGACTCGGCGAAAATCGCAAGTCGCCATCTCTTCGCATGCTGCTTTCGGTTTAATGGATACGATATCAAACATCGCGGTGGTTTAAAGAGTGAGCACATGGTTATTTAGAATTTGGGGCAGCAGAGGAAATTAAGTGTCAGCTTTTGATACAAGAGACGGAGAAAATCAGGACGGTCTGTTGAATGTTTCAGTTATATTTCCAAATACAAATGAGCTGAAGATTGAGTCCTTTCAGCCGATGGATCGACAAAGACAGATGCCCAATTCATACAACATCCCCCTGTTTCGACGTTTCTCTCGTTCGCAAACAGGTGATTCGGAAAAATCCAAGGCGTTAAAGAGCAGGGACGGGGGTTTATAAAGAGTTGCATTACGACCTCGCGTAAAAAACTTAACTGGAAATGGTGGCCGTAAAGCCGAGTAATTATCCCGCAGAAAAGGCACCTGCCAGTGACGGGACCTGCACCTAAGATGCTCCATTGGTGTTTTAATTACGCCATTATGCTAATTACACGACCTCCACGGGTCGGTAGCTTTCAATTTTTTTATATTTATTTCGACGCCGACAGATAAATGCAAAAGAAGCTAAGCTGCGGAGCGCATACGCCACGAGCATGTAACGGCGTCCTTAAGACTTTAAAAATTTCATGAACAACCCACTCACACTAATATCATCGATAAATATTTTTCCACGGGGAGCCATCTTGCAAAGTGGCGATGATACTACAACACTACGACACTCGTGAGAAAAACGTCGTAATGTGTTGGTACATCCACAAAACTTTCGTTGTTTCATCCCTTAAATTTACAAATAAATCATAATGTTAGCCCTACATGGTCGATGATAAAATGCAGCACATTGCCTGAGTTAAGGCGGGGGATAATTGAATTAATAATAATACTGGACAGTCAGAATAAAATTCCTTTAATGTTTTCAAAAACCAACAAAATAAAGAACTGTTGTTATCAACTGGAGTTTATCCTGAATTAATATTTTTTTGAGTAATAAACAAGCCAACAGTTTTAACAAAATTAGTTAATACCTTCAAACGTTAATAAAATTCCAAGATATTTTGGTTATTGACAGTAAAATAATGTTGTTAAATTAGTATAAAAATGTCAAAGAAACCATTGCTAAACAGGAATTATTCATAAAAGTTATTTTTTTACAAACAGAGCCTTTGAAAAGAAATTACAACATTTAAAGTTGACATCGAAATGGTGAAATTCGAGATAGGCTAGATTGAATATTTTCAGCAATTGCATTAGCTGTACTGTCAGAAGAACAGTTTCATTAATTTTGTTATTCCAGTGTTTCTTATGTTGAAAAATGGTCTAAAAAAATTTTGGACCATTGGTAGTAATCGCAGTTTTTATATTTGTTTTGTAAACTTTCTCCTTTCTTCACATCCACTTAGTAAGTGGAAAACATAAATTAAATGCAATTTGAAGACTATTAAAAGAATTGTAATCTTTAAATTAGTTTAGTAGTTCTGGTACAAAAGGAAACTCAAAAGATTTGAACAAAGTTCGTTAAAAATAAGTGAGTTAGAGGAAATTTAGAACAAGTGAAGAAAACATGTTTTGATTTAGTTATGACTTGTATTTTTCAGGCGTTTTACAAAATTTCATAAATTGTTACATTCATATTTTATTTAAAGTGTTATAAAATATGAAAAAAGCAGAACTGACAGTTTCTATGGTTATTAAAGACGATCAATTCTTAGATAACGCGCATATAGATCAGTCAAAATTTTGTTTATTTAAATTAAAATGTTTAATTCATTTGAAAACGTGTGTATTCTATCCAAATTAAATACTACATAAATGTTAGCACAATAAACATTTCCTCTGTCTGCAATATTTACGTGTAGGTAAAATTGAAAAAAAAATCCAAAGTATTATTATATATTGTCTGGTATGACTGAACTGTTTAAAACAACCTAAAATTATGCTAAATTTATTACACAAAATAATTACATCATTTTCACTCACCACATCAGCAGTATTAAAAACCACTAATATGACTTTAATTGTGACTTCTGGAAACAGTAAATCAAATAAACCGCTTAAAATTTCGTCATTGTCATTGGCTGTTTATTAGAAACCACCAATGAGATTGTCCCTATTTTTGGCGGTTTATTTGATTTACTGCTTCTATAAATCACAGCCACGGTAGTTTTAATTCAAACGAGTTAACACCATATATTTACAAGATATAAATAGTTAGTCATTTTTGAAAAATCAAAACTAATTGAACCCCATCTGTGCATAAAACATGTATTGAGTACATGTGTAAAAATGACCACTGATGCTGTTCTCTGAAAAAAATGAGAAAAACGAATTGAAGTTTAAAACATGTTTTAAATTCTTACAATGTACAAAAACGGCTGCTGATGGCTATTCTCTGAATAAAAATTGAAATTAGCCTCATGTTAACCAACTGCACATACGTTTGGACAGTTTACGGGTGAAAATTTTATAATCGGATCCCGTGGGAAGGGGTGAAGTAAAGAGGAGCAATGTAAATAGAGAAATCGGCGTATCTAATTCCCATCTGTCCAAAATAAACAAGACGTAACGGTCGAATTGAGACGTTGGGGCTGTTGCGGCTGGAAAAGTGCGATCGATTGTGGAGTTTTTAAACTTTGAACTTTCGCAGGGCTGCGGGGTCCAGGGGGCTCGGATGAACGTCGCGTTCAGGGACGCCGGCGAGTGTATTAAGAGGAGAAGGAGCCTCGGTAAGCAGGAGCGACTTGCAGATGAGCGCTCGGAGGCCGGCAGAGATTACACGTGAATTATGGCACAAAGATATCTAATTGTAGCTTGGGGCCGCGAGGGGCGCGACTTGACCCCGGACTCACCCGGACGCCTTGCCGGGCGTCTTGCACTCCTCACAGGCCATTTACCGGCTCACTACATTTGCCGGAGCGGTGGCTCATTATTAACGCCGCCGAAGCTAAGTCAACGTTTGCTGAGGTGCGCTGCTTACTAATTTCAATAGATTAACCGCGCACATTTAACCCATTCGCCTAAATCGAGTTATTTGTAATTAACTAGCTTCCACCCGGAGTCCGCCCTCTATACCCTGGCCCGACCGACACCGCAGATTAATACCGAATGCTCAATTATTGGGTATCGCCCAAAAATTATTCACTATGAGCCGATTATAACTGCTGCACGACGCCGGAGGAAAGCATTTTTTCCGGGTAGGGGGCGGCTGGCCACGAGCTGGTCTGGCCCCGACGTCTCTCTTTTACTTGTCATCGACAATGAATTAGCGCTGCTCCTAAGCAGAACTCGACATCCGTTTTCATTATTTAGTTGGATTCTAGGCATGATTCCATATTCAAGACAAAGAAGAACACTAAGGAAATTTAATTAAAAGACCGAGAAAAAAGTTGCCAGTTATGCCGGATATAGAATCGAATAAATCGATGTAGTTTTACTACGCCGTTATCAAGTATCACGAAAAATAAGACTACTCAAAGATGCTGAGATTAGCTAAGTTCTAACGTAATACTATTTAATTTCGATAATGTGGATACTGAATTTCATGAAAATCCAAATATTTCCGTGTTTCTGAGTCTAGGTTGTTTTTCGTTTCTTTTACTCTTTTGCTTTTTATTTTCTCACTTATATTATAAATGTTTCAATCAATCCAGTTGCTTTTTTTTTGTGTATTTATTTGTTCTTTCCGATTTTTCATTTTTGTGCTTGAATCCAGTTCTACCTTCGTATAATTTTTTGAAAATTACTTTTTTCCCCCTTCTTTTGTAGAATGTTTTTGCTTTATTTTTTTGAACCATAGTAGTTTTCTTACATTTTTAACAAAATGTATTATTTAGGAGTGCATCTCTAGCTTAACATTTGGTCCAAAATTAAGATGTGCAAAATTTAATTTAATTTCATAGCCAACATACACAGTTGACATTCTACAAATTTGAAAAATCTTAATTAAATGTAATTAAATTTAACGAAAATAACGAATGAGTTTAACAATCTGTATTTATGTGTTAAGTCATGTTTGTACTTTGCTTTCATGAAATAGTAAAAACCGAAAATGGAATATTATATTAGAGATAATAAAGTTGATATGCTGTTGATTTAATTAATTTAATTTAATTACATGTAAATTATTATTATTAAGTTGTCCCACACATTTGTTATTGTCACCAATTTCATTAAGTTATGTTTACATAGCTCATTACAGTTTTTCGAATTTGTAAAATGTTACTTAGAATTAAATTTTGTACATTTTAATTTTAAATGAATATTTACCAAGTTAAAGGTATCAGGCATTATAAGGTGTACTCCTTAAAAAAATGGCTTTTGAAGAAGCTAGTCAATTTTAAAAAAACTGTCTGAGAATGTTTTAAAGCCTTGTACCCAATGTTTGATATTTATTGTTTTCGTCTTACGCCTGTCACCAGAGATAATTTAATATGACTCACAGCACGTTTGATTAAAAAAGAAAAATAAATGAAGAACTTTTTAGTGTACTTTAATGGTACTTCTTATCGTATGCATAATGTAAAAATACAAAAATACAGAGGTCTCTTATTTAAATTAAAAAATGTTTGGTTATTGCCGGCGAAACTAAAACTGCAAAAAATTACCAAGCGATGCTAATAGATGTTATTATTATAATTGTTGTTCAATATCTTACAAAAAAAAGAGGGTGAGCTATGTTTCGTTTATACCCGGGTATACCTCTTTTATCTTTCTATACCAGAAAAGAAGTAGTAAATAGTCAAAGAAGAAAAATTCTGTGCATAAAACTCCACAGTTTAAGTTAATGCACCCTAACAGTGAATGTACAGTGATGGACATAAAATCTTGAACATCATTCCTGCTTTTTGACATATTGGTCTCTTTGATACTGTAAATCACTATCAAATTATCAAAATCTTACCTGGAAATGTAGCTAGGTTAAGACTGATTTACAGTATCAAAGAGATCAACATGTCAAAAAGGAGGAATGACGTCCAAGATTTTATGTCCACCACTGTACATAAACTCAAACAAATTGATTCATTTTTGACACCAATATACGTGGAACACAAAGTTTTATTGTAATATGTAAAAATAAAATTCACATCTTCATTCATTTCCTCTAATATCAATATTTTGAATTAACTTCAAAGCGGTGTCATCGCTTATCAGATAATTTGATAAAAATAATCTGATTTTTTTTTGAAAGAAAAATATTGCAGTTGCAAAATATACTCGATGTAGCCAGTATATTGTCTTGTCCTGGATAATTTGATAGCCAGACCATCATTAAAGGATCACTGGTATGTAGGACTACTATTTCATAAAATAATGTACAGCCACACCATGAAAATTAACTATGTAATATATACCTACCTAAATTTTCAATTTTAACAATATTTTTATCGCAATATGCATTTCTATAAAAATACTTTATCGCGTGAAAGTGGCTACGTTCAATTTGAATCACTGCATTGACCATGGTCAGTTTTACACTCTAAAATGTTTTTAAAAATCTCATTTCCTCTGTACAAACTTCATCGTTTATCTGCCACATAAATGTAGCAATCTCTATCCTGAGCACCCCCTGTATTATCGAGACGAAATTTGTGCAACATCTAATTAATTTTAGACCGAAAGTTTCATGAAGTGGCCAACTTGTAGCATAATATACTCAAAGTTACGGATTTTTTTTTGAAGCAAATTGCTTGAAGTGGCTTTTCGAAAAGAAACACCGAGCTGCAGCGGCCGAAACTGCCTATTTACGAAACGCAGGAGGTGGAAAATATGGAAAAAATGTCACGTTTCGCAGGAATTGTTAGAGCAAACCGAACACATTATCCGAATTTCAGGGCTACGCAGCAGGAGTATACGAAAATGCCTGCGTGCAAGGGTTGATTATGACGTCGCGATCAGATCTGTCATCCGGGACGATGCGTTGCGAGGGCTGAATCCGGGGCAGAAGGATGTTTTATTCGAGGCGATATTACCGCCGAAGAACGCGAGAAAATCGCAGGAGGAGGAGAGCAGACCTGGTGCGTAATATAACTACATAAAAATCAGGCTCGTTTCGTTAGGCCCTGTGTATCGTAAAAACCAATAAGCGGGTAGGTTAAAACAAAACCGCGCTGTACAAGTTAGGGGACGACGGTGAAACGGGAAATAACGCAAGAGGAAATATTCGAATATGCGGGGACGGGAGAGAACAAGGGATCCCGTCTAACACACAAAATTCGCATGGAATGAAAAACAGAAGCTCGTCAGGATACGGGTTTGTTGTGCGGGTAAGAATGCTTTATCAATTTCAATTTAGACGTGCCGCTCGCACACACACACACACGCACAATTTGACAACGCGACGTAGATATGGCCCTTAATTAAACGAATGTGCATGTATATATAGGGAGTTCGGAAGCCGGAGACCGGCTTCCTTCGGCTTACTTTACGATTATGTTCGCTAGACGCGGCGCAAGGAACATGCTGTTGGCTCATTACATATCTGAATAACTGAACCGTGCCCGGATAATGTTATTTTTATACGACATAAAATACTAACGACATGTTCGAGACACAATAAGCGTCGAGTGAGCCCCGATATCGGCTGCGGAGGAGAGGGAACGCTCCTCGCGAACCAATATTGGCGATGCGCTTTGTAATTACGGGCATTAATTAAAAACGTGTCTATTAGAGTAAACTTTACGTCCGGATGCGCCGCAGCGATTATTTTCTTCCTGTGGCGTTATTAAGCCGACGCTTCAAAGGGCTTAATTAAGTGACTGCCATCAAGATTTTTGCGATTATTTTCACAAAAAATCCACTCACTTCACCCAAATTAACAAATCACCGCCGTAATACCACTCAAACTGCTCTCGTCGTTTTATGCCGTTCCTAACGTCAATATCCTGGAAACTGTTAGCGAAGAATCAATCACATTCATCCGAAGGTCAAAATGTTCTTCATTCGGTTTCGCTTACGCTGTTACTAGTTGTAAAGTTAAATGATTTGCTAAAATTTGAAAAAATGGATTGCATATATATTATAGATTTTTGTACTTTTTTTTTCAAAACCAATGGTACTTGTATCCATGAAAATTGAATAGATTATTAAATAACGATGTTTAAATCAAAAATTTACAAAAATTTTTGCAATTACAAAATGCACGAAGGACACATTCGAGGCCACAATCGCGTTATGGTCTTCCTCCTTTAGAAACTTGAATAACATAAAATAAATCTTGTAAAATATAATGGACCACAAAAATGTGAAATGCTCTTTTTGCTCAAATCTGTACATTTTTTATTATTTCATAAATATGTCGCGCTTTACCAAGAAGTTATTTACTTATCCTTCCGACACAATGAGAGAAAAAGTTAATAAATAACAGTCGGAATTCATCACTTTAATTGCTTTAAGCAGACTCGTAGCTCACCTGATGGCCTATTAAAAGTTTTTGGACACATTCAAACTGAATTAGTCATCACGTTATATGGTATTTTGTTACATTTTCTGTTAAAATAAATAAAATGA
>QDEB01016160.1:4242-16645 GCA_004193795.1 Asbolus verrucosus | reverse complement strand
GTAATGATCTGGTGTAATAATATTGGTGAAGTCAGATCTGTAAAAACATTTTGCAATGTAAAACGGACTTTGGCCAACTCATTTCATATGATTACAGATTGGAATTTAGTATATATTCCAGGGTTCAGATTAAAAACTAATTATAAAGAAATATCCATAACAGGGATACTCACACTGATATCTGTATGATGAATAAGCGCGTTCAAAGCCGGTAATAACTCCCTAATAGTCTGTATAGGCGGTGGCGGATCCTTGTTCCTACACAAATTAACGATAACCCAGGTGACGTTCCTCAAGAACGAAATCGGTATGTCAGGTTTAATAAAAGAAAGCAGTGGATTTATGACACCAAGCTCAATAACATAGTCTCTTAACTGCGGTCCGTCGCCGATGATGTTACCCAAAGCCCACACGGCTTGCTCGCAGACGTTCTGCTGCGATGAATGTAGCAGCTTCAGGAAGAGCGGAACGGCGCCTGCTTGCACCACCCGGTTCGTCTGTGCTGACGTTCCGGAAGCGATGTTCGTCAGCGCCCAGGCCGCTTCGAATTGCAGCGACGGCTCGTCGTACCGCTCCAAACACAGCACCAGGATCGGCAGGATACCGCTGGAGATGAGCGGGTCGATCGGAGGGTTCCTGTCGGAGGAAAGCAGCTTTCTCGCCGATTGCACGGCGAGTAACTGGAGGGCCGGGTTGTCAACGGCCGCCGCCTGAGCCACTAACTCCTCCAAGTTCGTGTTCGACAGAGATCTTTCAATATCATCTTCGTCGGTCGAGTCGACGAGGGGCACGTTGCGCCGCTTTTGCAACGTTTCTTCCCGTTTATTTTTGCGGAGCTCCACCGTGACCTCGTTGCGTCTCCGCCGCATTTCCTGGGGGCATAGGTGAGTTAGTTCTGGGCGATACTTTGACATGTGCATGATGACCTCCAAATGAGATGGGCGACTATGGGAGAAAGTTTATGGGCGGGTTCGAGAAAAGTTGGGTTGGTTTTGGTGGAAATGAACTTTTCATACTCACATCTTGATCTTTTCCTTTATTCTTAAAATTTTGGATGCGATTCTTGTAACCTGGATCCGCCATTTTCGATTGATTTGACAATGCAGTGGCTCACAGGAACACGAGGAAAAGCCGGTCGGCCTGTTTAAAACGATTTGGAATCGGAGCTTGTTAATTTCAACATGAAAAACGTCAAGAAAAACGATTAAATCGAAATTATCACAAAATTTCGAACTGTAAAACGTAATTTCGGTATTTTATCGCTTGCTCAGATCGGTTGCACAAGTTGCAACATCCGGTTGCAAATTTGAGAAAAATCTCCGATTGCGCGAAAATTTCATCTCAAAATCGATTCGATGCGTTGAATATATCCAAAAAATGTTTATTAATTACAACATGACGTTAACTGATTAAAAACGTCCCAGTTCTAATCGATTTAGTGGTTGATTTTTGAATAATGGCGCGTTTGATTCCAAGGATAGTTGCTATCGCAGCGCTCCCTAGCGTCCATACTGGGAATAAAAGCTCCCCTGCGATTGTGATGTCTTCTGAAAATACAATTGAGGGTGGGAGTTATTTTCTATGTAATTATTGTGATAATAGAGTGAATGGTGCTTCATGCCGAATACTGATGAGTATTAAAGGAATATGTCCAGTTTGAAAATTGGTGAGTGTATAATTTAGCCAAATTAAATTCATGTTTGGTATTTTATTGTTTTGGTCCCACCCCCGTGATTAAAGAATGCTTCCCTATCGAAGACGACTTCCTGGAGTTGTGTTTGGTTGCTGGCGTAAATTTATGGCAGTTCAGCAAGCGGCTCGTCCTCTTTTTACCATCCTGTTTAAGATTCAACTTTCTAGTGTTTTCAATTCGAGTACTCCAACGTTGATTGCATTTTAATAGTACTACCCTCACTTTATCATTTATGTTTTAGCATGTTGTAACATCGATTTCATTGTTGTAGAAGTAGAAGCATGAATGTCGGCTAGCACTAGATAGTTGTGCTTGTGGTCATGTTGGAGACCAGATCTGTACGTGGAATGCCAGAACCGTCTTGGCAAGCTAAGAGTAATTTCGGCACTAAATCTTCTCCTCACCAGATGGCTGGACCAAACATCAGACATGGTAATTTTGTCATCATTTTGTTGCAAGAACGAGAAATTGCAACAAATATGTTGAAATTTGGTTTGTCTATTGTTTCGCAGGCAAAACTGGTCAAGATGACATTTGCCATGTCGTGGCCAAGTATGATTACGCTGCACAGGGTCCCCAAGAATTGGATCTCAGAAAGAACGAGAGGTACCTACTCTTGGATGACTCGAAACATTGGTGGAAAGTTCAAAATTCCAGAAACCAAGCTGGATATGTGCCAAGCAATTATGTTAAGAAAGAAAAGCCTTCCCTCTTTGACAGCATCAAGAAAAAGGTGAGTGTACTGTACCATAAAAAAATTGTTTAAACAATAATCGTTGGAATTCCAATGGTTACGATCTTGTAGGTAAAAAAGGGGTCAGGTTCAAAGACGCTGCCCACGAACAATTCTCCGTCAAGGACGGTAGAGTCCCCCAGTATGGCCCGGCGACAGGCAGCGGACCCTTCCGAAGCAATCGGAACGGCCGTTGTCAAATACAATTACCAAGCCCAGCAACCAGATGAACTGTCTCTAGTTAAAGGTTCTAGGATTTTAATTTTGGAAAAAAGCAACGATGGTAACTTGATTCTTTCGTCGTTTCAGTCTGGTATTTTTTTTTTGTGTTTAGGTTGGTGGCGAGGCCAGAGTGGCAACGTTGCCGGTTGGTTCCCTTCAAATTATACCCAAGAAGAGGGCGACACTGATGACACTCTTCACACATATGCGATGGCCGAAAATGTCCTTGATATTGTGGTGGCCCTTTATTCGTTCTCTTCGACCAACGACCAAGAGTTATCTTTTGAAAAAGGCGATAGATTAGAAATTTTAGATAGACCACCGAGTGACCCCGAATGGTACAAAGCGAGAAATGCTCAAGGCCAAATAGGTTTAGTCCCCCGTAATTACCTACAAGAACTTTCCGAATATCTAACTCAGCCCTATTTGGACCGTAACAAACAGGAACCTATGGAGAGATCGCAAGTTTCCATGGGGGATAAACCCCATCTGGTGGACAAACCGTGGTATTACGGCAGCATCACACGGTACATGTGCGACAATTTGTTAAATCAGCGCGGCCATGACGGAGATTTTCTCATCCGCGACAGCGAAACGAACGTAATTATGTTCATTCTGTTTAAGCGAAGGCTGGCTTAAGTTTGTTTCTAGGTAGGAGATTACTCGGTGTCGTTGAAAGCACCCGGTCGGAACAAGCATTTCAGGGTGCACGTAGAGGGCGCGCTGTACTGCATCGGACAACGAAAATTCCACACGTTAGATCAGCTCGTAGACCATTACCAGAGGGCACCGATTTATACGAATAAACAAGGTGAAAAACTGTACCTCGTACGTCCATTACCAAAACCAACCAACGGATAACACTGTTGAATTCGGTAGAATTATTCCAGATTTTTTTTTAGGAAATGTGGTATGCTATTTTTTTGATTCTTTTGTCAGAGTGACGGTAAATCTCGGTATGATACATCCCCGTTGTATATCTGGTCATTTGTTTATTTTTGTGTATATCATTGTAGGTTTTAAGTTATTGAAAAAAAGGTGATTTATTTTTTTGTTCATTTAAATCCACGATACAAATTGCTGAGTCCCCCTCTGTTGGTGGAGAGTTCAAAGTTTGATAAGTGACATTGCGTGCATATGTGTGTGTGTGTGATTGTCATCAGTAGAGGGCGCATGTATCGCAAGTACCGGTACATTACAACAGTAGTCAGAAGCACAATTAGTTCTTTGTAGTTCATAAACAAGTTCTGTGTTATATAACTTTGTAAATGCAGCTTTTATATCGTCAATACTCTAAATAATAATTATATAAAGAAAATATTAGGTGTAAGATGTGAGGAGAAAATGTTGGAGTTGTTGATTGAAATTGGTTGCTTCCTGAATCCACGCTGAAATTTGATCTGAACAAAATTTAGGTGCCATCAGACCAAATTTAAATTTCATTGCCAAACGGTATAGTTTAAGAGTGGAATTATATTTTGTAATAAAACAAGAAATTTCAGATGGTTTCGACTAGTGGTATTATTATAGGAAATTGATGTCAGATTTGTGAATTTTCAAATGATTTATAATAAATATATCATCTGCCTCTTTAAATTATTTCCAGGAAATTGTCGACTCATTCCCATTTATTATTGTTGAGGAAAATAAGCCAAATTGGGTCTTTATAAGTCTGTTGAAATTATTGCAAAAGTTGGATATTAAAGCGTGTAAAGCAGAGGTTTTCTACTTTTTATATTATGTACATAAAAAAACCATATCATGAAGAAAGTATATAAATTACTTTATTGTAGATTATAATAATTCACCCAAGAATTGCGTGGATTTTTTAATTTATTATTTTTTACTTAAAGAAATATGTAGCCAATACTGAAATTCGAGCACCATCTCTTCATTTATTCAGCCATTACGTAATATCGAGTAGGATAATCTGACCACTTTGTTATAATTGCCTGTTGCAGTAGTATAACTGAGTGATACAAGAGTGTGCAGACACTCATTCTCGGCCCATTAGACGGTTAGTGAATAGTTTAAGCTAATGCTTTGTGACAACTTCTGTCTTAAAAACTAATTAAGTGTGTATTATGTAAATAAACATGAGCCTGTATGTCAAACGAGTATTGAATATTTCTCAATATACTTATTACAGAGTCTTCGATTTTCAGTTTTTTTACATAAAACTAAAATACAGATGATAAACATACAAGAGAAAATAACGGAATTCAAATGTACCGTTAAAATTAACCGCAATATATGTCGTTAATGCCAGCAATTTGATTTTAACGGTACATTTGAAATTCGCGGTTTCTTAGAATCGCCATTATTGGTCGACTTCTGCATCGATCGTATCTTGTTTGAACATCTCTACGTCGGCTTGGCTATCCGCATGGATGACTTTGCCTTTATTGCTGGGCTGAAAAAGCAACTATGACAGTTTGTTTGAGAGGAAGTCGCAATTACCTTGGGATGCATCAGAATAAAGGGTAGCTCGGCAGATAATTCTCCACCCAAAGCGCCCAAGTACAATTTAACTTTCACCGCATATGAAACGATGATGCCGAAGGCATCTCGTTGGTCAGACGATGCCAGACTGGAAAAAAGATCTTATAATGTGTACAATACTAGCTGAAAAAATTACAGCGTAGTTGAGGCGAGATTAGTTTCTTGCTGCTTCATTTGGCCGTCCAGTGCTATACCTCTCCGGTCCTTATTGGAGGACAATAACGGTACCAAATAGACAATCTTTTGCAGACTTGAACCCGGTTGAATTGGGCACCCCTCTCTGTGTAATAATAGACCGAAATTAAACTGGTTGTGATAACTGGTGGGTACTCACTGCGTTTCAACGCTTGCCACTGTGGATCTGTATTGACCGTTCTGGAAAAGCACGACGTCCACCCCTTGCTGAACCATCACTTTGATCTTTTTCACCACCTTGTTGCTGTTGTTCCTAATGCAAATATTGGTCGCGATTTTTTCGCCGTGGTGGTACAGTTGTTTATCCAAAGTAACTTCCAGTTCTAACTCCCCGGGACTCAACATGAAGTCCTTTCTGACCACGGTGCAAGGCTGTCGTCCTTGCTTGGAGGGCGCATATTGCACTTTTCGGATGGCCATCGTCACAGTGCTCCTCTTGTGTGACCTATCAGTTTCGCTTTCGCCCACGAACAGTTTTACAAAGTAATGAACGCCACAGGGTTGACCTTCATCTTCCGTTCCTGGCTGTAAAGTAACCGAAGCGGGGGCGTTCGATGGTAGGACGAACGTAAAAGGGTAGCAGTTGGGGCCTAATTTTTTGATGAGGCGGTCCTGGAGTTTGGTGAGATTTTGCTTTTCAGGTGGAGGGTAGACCAGTTCCGAGGCTAAATAAAGGTCTTTCTGGAAGTTGAGACCCATCACTTCGTCTTCCTCGCGGCCGTAACGAAAGCTGCAGATTATCTGTCCGAATATTTTACGATCTTTGTAATCATTGTCGATCACAATGACTCCCTCTGGAAGTTTTTTCTTTTGAATTTTGGAAAAGTGGAGGTTGTTGGCACTTACCGATAGGTTCTACTCCAGAGATGTGGTCGACGAAGTCGCGTTTCCCCAAATATATCGTAAGTTTTGAATTTGGGGACTGTTTCTTGAACACTCGAAAACTGTACACCATTGCAGATGGAATTGTTGGGGTTTTTTTAAACTTGGGCTTTTATAAGAAGTGTGTGAGGCTTCTTAATGTTGTTAGGTGACCGCGAGTTTAATTTAATTGAATTATGGGAACAAGATTAATTTAACGTAATCAATAGGAGGAAAAATTTAACTGCCGACCGTTTTGTGTAGTACAAATAATTTAACACTCAGTTTCTGGTTACATGATAACGCCGCTAATTTACCAGTAAACAAATACTAGTTCTGCGATAATTATATTAATATCTGTGCTGCTTTTTCACGCAGGAGGCAATCATTTTAAATGCAGTTTTTAGCATAATGCATTGCCTCCAAGTCTAAGTTATATTAATAATTTTTACAATTTAAACACGCTTCTGAAAATTAAACCTTATCTAGGGTATCCTTGAATAGATTCGGTTCATTCTCGAATCTGAATTGATTTTTGGATCAAAGCTTGTATCTATAAAGAATTTAATTATAGAGATATATATCTCATTATACAGTTTTTTCGCATTAAATTTCGTTTCTTTTAGTTCGTTACAGAGAGATCAGTAAAAAATCTGATCGCAGCAGCCTAGGAACTTTTTTCTGCATGTCTTTGATCGATTCAGTATTCAATTTGAGTAATCGGTTATCACAATAAAATGCCATGAGTAGCAACAAAAAGTCGGAATAATAAACGTTTAATAAAATTGGAAGGAAAATAAAATTGATAAAAGATGTTGGAAATGTTCCCCATTATTTTTTAAACATAACCCACACCTTTTTTCATCTTTTCAAATACCCTAACAAGCATATCAGGTATAATGTATTCCAGTTTTTTGGAGACGGCATTTTGTAAAACTTTTAAATTTTTAGATCCACTTTCATACACTCTTTTTGAGGTAAGAGGACAAGAAAAATTTGGGAGCTGTAGGTTAGAGGATCTGGGGGGCCGTAAATTTCTACTTATCAAACGATCATCATAAAATTGTTTCAAAAATGCCATAATTTCGTTTGCTGTGTGAGTTGTGGTGTTATCTTGTTAAAATATCCATTCGATAATTCATCATCATGTAACTGATTTACAAACGGAGTGAGAATGTTATTAACATAATGAACACTATTTACATTTTGATCAAAGAACGTGAATATTATTCGTCTTGTTGAAATGGCTACCCACAAACCAATTTTTAGTGGACGAACTGGTGTTTCAATAAACATATGAGGATTTTCTGTCGACTAAGTGAGTTCACATAGCTTTCCAAAACGAACGAAGCCACATCCAAAATATCGTCATTCGTGTTAGGAAAAAAACACTCACTATAATTCACTCTAAGGTACGAAATCATGCGATAAAATCTTGTGGTAAACTTTTTTCTTTTTCCAAGATTGACTGTGATAACCGCCGAATCGATTTTGAAGGAGTCCTCAGCAACCTGTGGTGTTCTCTTTTTGGGTTTATCTGCGCTCCCGAAATTCCCGAAATTCATCAAGGCAAGCTTGCAATAAGACCATCACCATTTTTTAGTTTTACGCCATTTCGAAAATATGATTAGAAAAGGAATTATTTGTGTTCAATGGTTAACATTTTTTAAGAAAAAGAATAAGTAAATGATAAAGCCGAACCAATAACTTCTTAAATATTTTTCAATCAAAGACATGGTGAAGTTCATAGACTGCTGGCATTAGGTTTTAGCGCACGAGCATTAGCGAGGAGCGCTATTGATCTTGTCCATGTCACTCGCTCGCTCGTCTTCTAGGACATCACGTCGATNNCATCTAGCGGACTAGGAACTAGCGAATTTTTTAACTGCTCCAACCCTAGTGCAGATTCTTAATCTGCATTTTAACATATAGGCAACTAAATAGTCACGACCCTGCTTCACGTGTTACAAACTTGCCTGTATAATTCGAATTGTCATTTCACATGAAAATGTGTGCAAAATAATGCGAGTGCGACAATATTAGGTACAGATTCTACACCCAGATCAAGTAAATTAAATCAATTTCAAAGATCCACACAATCAAAAATCCACTGAGTTTAAAGATCCACACGCTCCGACTTCCAGGCTTTTTTATTAATCTCTCTGTATCATATAAGGACTATGACCTATTGAAAATTAGTTGGTTATTAAAGAATGAGAAATTTTAGAGAGTGATTACTTCACTCGTTATTATGAATAAGCGCATATTCTGGTTTTATATGACGATTTTCGAAGCCAAGGATACAAGCCAGTTGTTTGGCCGTCAGAGGCCAGCACTACTATCATCTCGAACCTTACAACAACGTTCAAATATTGGAAAAAACATTGTAGCAACGAATTGACAGAATCATCAATTGTGACTGGAGTTGTCAGAGACTGCCGCCTTACAATTGTTTTGTTGCACTAGTTTCGACTATGACATAAAATAAACATTACAAAAATTTATTACCCACTGCTTGTTGTGTAAGTATAAGGAAACTCTACGGTATCTTCTTAATTAAATGTATATCTGCCACGAAACATTTAAAATATTTGAATGTATTGTAATCTCAGTGTCAACAATACTGGAATTTGACATATGGTATTGACATGACCCTGACATTGACATGAAACATATGGTATTGACATATGCCTCCGTTTACCGTATTGACTTATCGGGGACAGGCTCCTACCTCTTTGGCCTTCGCAAGATTTGTTTTAACTGATCCAGTTTAATATGTTATCGATGTATAAAAATAAAAAAATACAGTTTTCCAACTTTAAAATCTCGTCCGTCTGATTTTGTAGTAACTATTAGTTTCAACAGTTACATATGATTTAAATAACTTTTTAAAAAAGGTTATTTAAATTGAATCTACATGTGCCATCTATCGTGCATAATGTGAGCTTGGATCCCTGTCTTCGCTAATATTCGCAGTTCTTCATAAAATACTCTGTAGGCAGAATCCCAAATACTACTCATCCCGAAGATATCATAAAATCACATTATTGATCACTGTAAACTTATCTTTTATTAGATTCAAATGTAAAATCATCGAAGTCACCGTATTAATACTGAATTGTATATTTTAATAATTTACAAATAATTTGATTGTCTCACAGTGGGATGTTCAATAAGCTTTTTAGCCCAAGTGGCCGTGAACTGCAAAACGGGTCTTATGTCAGTTTTGAGTTGTCAAATTTGAAGTTTTTTCAAATTTAAATCAAACCTTTGCTTAGTATTATTTGTTTATATTTGCAGTATTCACGCTCTCCTTTTGTTTAATGAACTCCCAAGTTAAACAATTACAAATGATGTTTTGAAGGTTAAGTTGTATGTAACAAGTTAAGACACACGTTTTGCAGTTCATAGCAACCTAGGAGTAAAAGATTTACTGAACACCGATATTTTTCATAAATATTTATTCAATATAAAAATTTATTCATTACAAAAAATACATTCAAATCCTTGTTTGATTGTTCTTCACCACATTTAGATGTAATGTAACCAAATTAACAATTCAGTTGCTTTTGAAACAATCAGCAACTGGTAATTGCTTACCTGAAATAGCTAGGGCGATTGGTTTCATATTGTTCTGACTTCATATTAAAGCTAGACGTACTGTTGGAACATCTGTAATGCCTAGGAAAAGTCAGTACTTCTGGGAGGTTTTTAAGGTATGAACATTAAAAATTGTATTATTTTCTTCAAGTGTTTCGTAGCGTGTCATTTGACAAGACTTGGGAACATATAAAAAAAAGTTCAAGGGAGAAAAACGTGAATATTTTTTGGTCGTTTTAAAGGTGGAATCAGAAAAAAATGAAAACAAAACTATTAAAGAGAACAGAATTAAAGTTTAAATAGAAATTATGAAAAATGTTGGTATTTTATTTATATATATATTTTTACTCAAATTTCTTAATGTTAATTATATTTTCTCACTGGCTTTAAGACCCTGTTGTAATGCCTTCTGCCTATATCCATATAGCTCTTTAATCCACTTTTCCATTCTTGCTTCCTCATTCAAAAACAACTAAAATCAGAATATGAAAACATCATTCTAACAGACCATCTCGACTTACATTATGATGAAAAATACTATCAGGTTCCACTGGTTCAACTTCGGGCACTTTAATTGTTTGTTTTTTCAAATCTATTACGATATTATCCATCATCTTCTTTGATTTACTTGAAGTGAACTGCTTAGGAGCAAAGCCCTCTTCGTTAATGGCATTCACAACTTTAACATCCATCTTAGGCATTTCTGGTGACTTTCTGGTCTGTTCACTTTTTGTCCCCTCTTCTAAATTATTATCATGTTTTGCTTCTGAACTGCTAGAACTTGAAGTGGAGTGACGACGCGGTTTACTGCTGTATTCCCTAATGTAAGACCTCGATCTCGATCGTCTATATTTGTTTTTTGAACGAGACCGGGATCTGTGATGGCGATCTCTGGAATGAGAACGCTTATGACGAGAGCGATCTTTTGACCGGGACCTCCTTCGTGATTTGGACTTGTATGCGACCGAACTACTGCTGCGAGATCGCCTGTAATCGTAATTGGTGTATCTGAGTTATAGATTTGCAACTATACCTGGATCTTGAGTACTTTTCGCGGCTACGACTCTTTCGCTTGCGCCTTCGACTTCTAGATTCTGAAGAACTCGACGAACTCGATCTAAAGATAAAAACCGGGCTCAGAGGTGGACGGTAAAGTCATTTCAAAGTTTCAAATCAAGAATGATCCCTTACCTGTGCTTAGTTCTACTTTTGTATGAGCTTTTACTTCCGCGCTTTTCGCTATCTGAATCGCTGGAATACTTACCCATGACTAACAAACAAATTGATTATAAAGCCACGATTTAATTGATTCTATATTATTATTTCAATGTTATTTGCACTACCTTTTGAATGTTGTTCGCTTGACGTTTGGGTTGTCAAATAACCACACCGTTGCAACATTGCAACTGTCATTGCAACCGGGTTGGCATCTGTGATTGGTCGAATTCTGTGATCTGGACCAATCAAGGGTGACTGGATACGGCAAGCGCACTGTTTCTGTTTGTCGATTTTGTTTTGGTGAGTGAACGAAAGTGAATCGATCAATTACGTATTTTTCTAAAAACTCGGTGAAAATTGTTAGTCGCAATGACGGTCATAACGAAATCATTATCGGGCGAAAAGAAAGGAGACAAGTTGGTGGTGCCCCTCGTTGAAAATGATCAATTAGCGTCAGCTGTAAGTATGGACATTTATCCTGTTTTCCGTGTTTGACGTTTCGTAAAATGGCCAACTTTGTCTTGTTTTTGTTGGAAAAATGAGCGCCACAGTTGGACAGCAGCGGTTGAAAACGTTGTACAGACCCATTTAGGGCTGTCTGAGCCCATGACGGCCGTCCTTAATTGCAACATTTATGAATTACACAAATCTATGAATGACGATGTTATGGATGTTAATAAGTTTTTATTTCGTGAGTCGTTATTCTTGCAGCAATCAATTTTTGGACATGTGGCGCATTTAGTTGCATGTTATTTACATATTGCATAAATAAAGTTGTTGGCACGGGCTAGTTGTGTGCTATCAATAAATTGTCGGGTGTTTATCGTGAATTTTCACTTTAATGCGCTATTAATAAATCGTGTGGTTTACCAGCGAGATTTCATGAAATTATGCGTAAGTGAATCTCGAAACTTCGTGAATACAAACAACTTTGATAATATTTCCAACTGGTAATAATTCATTGTCATGTTTCAAATAAAAAACTGCATTAATACATCCCTCTGACAAGATTTATATAGGTTTGTCTCTTTCATTCTCTTTTAGTTACGTACATCGTTCTCTGTTTATCGGATAAGCAATAGAAATCAGATTTCTATGACATAGGCGACTCGTTCCCCAACTCAGTCACTCATTTGTACAATATTGAAGTGTAAAGTACGCAGTACAAGTTATTTTTTTTGTGAACTAAATAAAAGTGATTTTTTTAATTAAAAGTTGTCTACAAATTAATGACATTGGGTGGTATGAATAAAATGTATCATTTGCTTATACTATGTGTGTATCTCTGTTTTACTCACATCAGTTAATATCTTTTCACTTTTTCTAATTCAAGTATTAGCATTTACTTTGTTTTATTAATACCACCCAATAAATACCTA
>QDEB01016120.1:7274-20644 GCA_004193795.1 Asbolus verrucosus | reverse complement strand
ATTGCTTTTCGCATTTTGTGAACTTTTCGTAATGCAATATGTCAGATAAAGACACGTTTTGTTATTGAGTTGGAAGGTTTTACTATAAAGTTAATGTAACTTTCGACCTTAATGTCATAATGTGAAGATTCGCTTACATTGAAAAGCAGTCTCGTAAGTCTCGTAAGTCTCGTAATTTAAATTTATTATGAAATATTTCAGTTATCACTGTGTAATTACGGAAACAAAATTTAACAAACAACAGGTTGCAATGAAAATATTTAAGGGAATAAGATTCGAAAATTATGTCCATTACTGATTGTACTTCAGTAGAACAGAACCAAACAAAAATTTTCAAAAATTTATATTTTTTCTGTTCTGCTATTATGACATTTAATCATTTTTTAAATTTAGATATTATTTCGTGTACTGTTTACGATCGTTAAAATTTTGTATTGTTGCTTTCTTTTTAAATCTTATTGAAAGAGCGTTAGACCATAATTTAAACATTAAATTATATTTAATTTCTTGATTATTTTTTACCTCATATTGTCCCAGATTATGTAATCACAGTATATTCAGTTAAATAAAAAAAGGTACAAGTTTTTATTAATTTCCAATCAAGGTAATATGAGGGTTGTTATATTTATCTTTTGATATTTTGAATTAGGTAATCCTAACGGAAAATGATGAATGAATAGGTACAGGATTATTATGATTTTATTTATAAAATGGTTCAGTTAAATTCTTCAGGAATACCTGAGAATGTTTTATCTCTTTATAAAATAAAGTTGTTCCGTCTTCATCTCATTGTTTAAATTTCACTCCAAAGCTTATCTTGCACAGCATATTTTACGGTCACGGAAAAACTGGAAATGTCAGGAAAATCTAAATTTAAAAACATCACTAACATTCCTGGTCTGGTAATTTGCCATACCCATTCGAACAAAAAGATTTATGATCAGAAATATCTAGTGAGGGAAAAATATTCGATACAGATACAGATACTGAAACAAAATCACATAATACAAATAACTATAAATACTTCACCAATTTGTAAAAATGTGAGAAAATAAGAAAAAACATTTACAATATAAGAAAAATGTTTCTTCCAGAATAACCTTCACACAACAGTAAATTTTATAATTTTGATATCTTTTTTCTCAATGTTAATTAAATCATTTTTAATGCTGAAATTGTCAGAACAAGGAACATACATTTAATTAATTTTAAACTGCAATTAAAGGTCCGAATACTTTGTAAAGCACAATTACAACTTAAATATAGTAGAACAGCAGAACAACCTGAAGCAATTAAATAATTTTAGTAACGGTGATAGATAAAATAACGTTTTAAGAAAGCATTCTGTGTCAGAAGCTACATTCAAAACTATTAAATTTTTCAGAGATTACGAAGTAAACAGAATTGATAAGAAATAGAGTTGAATTTTGGTTCGAACTCTACTGGTTTTGTTAGGAAATGTAAATAAAAAGTATATTCGGCGAATAATTTTCCTTGTTTACTTAGTAATTGATAATATTTTCCTAACACTTATATTTTGATAACAATCATGTAAGAATTATTCTTAATAAAATATAAAGCTTTTCCATTTTACTATGATTTTTTGAATGTATTCTTACTGGAATTTCGGTGAGTTTATATTAAATATCTCGTCTGTTATTGATTTTTTTTGAAAAACTCTACTTGAAGGTTTCCTTTAGATATATTAGAGGTTACGAGAGTTCACTTAAGGAATAATTTTTTACTCATCATTATAAAATTGCTGGATGTTTTTTAATGCAAAAGCCAAAGTTTTTTCGATTATCCGAGTTTCTAATTCATTACAATTCCATTTGCTCGTACCTCTTCAAACGCTGGAATTGAAACGATTGTTGACTGACGTTAGAAAGCTCGTTCTAAATTTTTTTCAAACGAGGAGCTCAGTGAATCAGTTACAGAAGGAAATGCAGCAATAAACGAAATTAAATTATTAATTTGCACATCGCTGCTTCTCCAATGATAATTAGAAGTTATGTTTACTCGGGCAAAGTCATATTTTGAAAACAGAACCACGGTCTAGCCTTAACAAAAATCCGTACTTCTATATGAAGTTAATAACTCAGAATAGGCCAATTAAGGGTAGACGGAAATAAATAAATACAGACCTATCACATGAAATCCCAGTCAGGGTAAATACGCTAGCTGCAACTGTAGCGTTGGCAATGAAATTGCTAGCAACACAATACCAGCTTCCAAATGGCCAATCTCTGTGAAAAAAAGTCAGTCTTAGTCATATATTAAATTAAGAAAGTTTCTCGTTTGTGCGCTCGTTATTATAAAGCAAATAAAAATTATTATAGAAAAACGTAACAACGAATTATCATGCTTTGAAAAATATTACGAATGCTATAACATAAAAATAGTGCTCCTAAAGGAATTCAGTTTTATTTTAGCGGGTTAAAACGATATAAAGATATATTGACGTGAAAAAATAAATTTTCTATGAATCAAGATAAAAGTTCTTAACCTAACGTACGTATGAATTAACAATAATGGAAGAGATTTGACCATCCATCATGTCCATAAATTCAGACCTTTATAAAAGTTGGAACTTATTACTTGGCCTAACTATACTGGATAATGTGAACTATAACTGGTCTTAATGAAAAGTTAAATATATTAATCATTTCACGTTCATTCCGCTTTATTTATAAGCTATTTTGAAAAAAATTTAAATTTTCATGAACACGTTGATTATGTATTAAGGAAAATGTCTTAAATACCTTAAAAAATCTTTTATGTTATACAGAATAGGTAAAACATTAAGTAATTTAAGTTATATTATGCACAACACTAACTGAATTACTTATTGTACAATTTCCTTTGTTATAAAATGAAACAATTGCAAATTATACAAAACAGTGTAATTTTAAATCGTAGTAAATGCACACAGGCGAACAGTTTGATATTTTAAATTTTATGAACGTTTAAAGCATTAAATATTTAAAATTTAAGACCGCCTGAATATCGGTGACAAACTAATTTATAATTCTATCACAATTAATGTTTAAGAAAGTAAGTTTAAAACTATACACTGTAAAACCTGAAATTAACACGGTAAACAACTGACTTCAAAGAACTTACTAACTTAAAGCAGTTCAGGAGGGTATTAAAACATCATTCTCGGTATCATGTTGAATTTGAGGGATGTCTGACAATAGTAGTATTGCACCACTGTCGCTTATCATTACTGTTGGAAAAATTAACTTAATTTATTTCGAATTAAACCACCCCATTCTGACCCATTCTTAGCGACATCCTTATATTCACTTTTTCGTACATTCAGTGTAAACGAGAAGATCCTCGAATCATTTAATTTTCTGCTTGACGTTCCCCAAATTGATAAAAGTATAAAAATATTTTTTATCGTTGACAAAAAACATTTTCCATCGATTCTTTTCAATATTTTTCCTTATCATAATTGAGCGAATTATTTGTTCTCGATTTATTGAATAATTCCCAAACGACTTTTTTCCAAATCCCTTTTAAACATGCAAAATTTATCGAAGCTATAACAATATGATATGAACACAAAAAAACAGAGCAGATTCAAAAAAATATGTTTAAGCTCATTTACATTGAATTTGAATTGAATATAAAAAATAATTTGAAAACAGTTTGCAATACCGCGTCTACTGTATCAACAGATTGAGATGCAATTTTAAAAGATTAAATTAACCAGAGACACGTGTAAAGATTGGTCGTGACTGGAATTGGTTTAAAATTTAACGAATTCCAAATGCAAACTCATAATTCTACGCAATAAAATTTTATTTAGACAGTCATCCAACGTTTAAAATGACCTATAATCAAGATAGTTTCAATAATATGTATCCTTGTACATACACCCACATATTATTGCTGTCTAGGCAAGCTCATAAAGTCGTTAAACGATATTTTTCGATTGAAATTTCTGCTTTCATTGGAATATTATTGATCGGATTCATATTTCTGAATGACAGTGAAATGCTTGTCAATAACTTAGCTCTCGCTTGACGTATGTTTTTAATATTACTGAAAAGAAAGTTAGGAGAAGAAATTGAAATTTGTTAGGAATTGTTTTCGGACAGAAACATAAAATTGAAATTTATTTTTATTCTTGCTTCTACACATCAGAAGGGGAAGGTGTCATAAACCTAATACAGCTGCGCCAAATCTTTCTGCATGAGACACGGAGATTTCACTCAATTTCGCATGATAAAAAATATTACCCTAGAATCATCAAAACAATTCCTTTTTCCTCTTAAGTAAAGAAAAATTTGTTACAACACAGCGAGTGTTCATAATTGATATCGTTGAAATTTAATTTTGTAATAAAACAGTATCTAGTTTCATTCATTAAATGAAAATACGAGAAAGATGAAATAACATATAAAGTTCTCAAGTTAATTCGAAAACTTCTGTAGCCAAGGGTCGTTAAATTAAGTTCGTTTGTCATTCCATTAGGCCGTTTCAGGAACATGATACAGAAATAAAAATCAACAGACGTGCAGAATATGAATTATTGTCTCACTAAAGAGAACAAATTAAGAAAATCACTGAAAGTATTGCAATTGGAAACCGCATTATGACTGAGTTGCCAAAAAGATAAATATGATTTAAAGTGTTTGTTGCAGTATTAAAGAGAGGAGTATCGATCGTACGAGTGAGAGATTTGTAAAGTTGAGAAAATTTAGCTCCACATTACTTCTCGGAAGATCACATTCTAGCAACTGATTATACTATGAACGAAATACAGAAGATATACTAAAACTCCGTTTCAAAAGTATGTATGTATATGCAGAAGTAGCTGAATAAATAAAAAGTGATAAGAGTCAGTACAGGAAAAAATATCTGCTAAATACGCTCACCTTTGTATCATATAGGTAAAATTAAAAATGCAATTAAAAGTTGTTAAAAGTAAATCAGCCATACTTAAGTTGACGAGAAAATAGTTAGTAACAGTTCTCATTCTTCGGTGCGCTGAAACAAAATATAATATATTTAGTTAGTATGTAACTAATTCAGTCAAAACAGTTTGAACTCAGTTAACAAAAGTTATCAATGTACCTCTTTCGTCCTATTTTATTAGTCTTTTTTTTTTCTTTAATACAACTGAAACAACTAATGAATATAGGTTTAAATTAATGTTGTGGAAATTATAATTTCACGTATAATCGCAATTTTCGCAACAATTAGAGTCTTTCAAAGTAAATATTAGGATACATTAAGTACATTTTCAAAACATGTTTGATCAAAATATTTTAATGTTTACTTAAAAAAATGCTGTGATCTTGTACGTTTGGTTTACCAGAGTAAAATAATTACCAACATAAAAACTCACCAATAACAATCCAAATAACAATACAATTTCCTCCTGTTGCAATTAAAATCATCGTGACAAATACAGTTGTCCACAGTATTTGTATCCATAATGGCATTAAGTTTTCATTAGGTGGCGAGGGACTTCTGCTTGGTAATGGTATTAGAAGACCGTAATCAAATCCCTCGAATGTTCCATTACCATCCTCCACCTGTAACAAACACATACACACGCTACGAAGTTGTTGATGCAGCCAGCCAATTGAAATCCTTAAATATACCAATTTTAAGTAATGGTCTCTTGAGCGCAATTTTATTTCCACTCAGAGTCCGACGAATACGAATTTAAAAGTCTGTAATTAAATCGGTAAAAAGTCCTAACTTAAGATTTATAGTTTTATTTTATAAATAGTCTTATTTACTCAAATTAATGGATACGTAATTCATATTCTATTTTTTTTTTTTTTATTATTTGACAGTTTTTGAATTTTCAGTATTCCAGTATTTGTGAGGTAAAAACAATTTAATATTTTTATTTAAACCATTGTCATCCTTTTCTTTGAAACAAATCTCATTTGCGACAATGTTACAATGTTACATCCTTAAAAAGATCTTAACATGACATGACATAATATGAACTTCATCAAGATTTTTTGAAAATGACATGCAGTCTATTTCAAATTCAAATTTACGTCACCTGTTGATTTCGAGTGGTGATAAAATTTCATAATTTTATATTACTGGGATGTCAACATTAATAATCAAATCTGATTTTATTTTATCGCTAAAAACTTGATACACAAATTTAAAAAATTTGATATCTCATAACTTAACGCGTTTTTCAAAAATTTAATTACAAATGATTCAAAAATGCGTACGAACATGGCCAAATTTTTAGTCGAAATGTAATTTGTTGGTGTGTAAATTGTATTTTTTTGTATTTTGTCAGAATGGAGTTAAGCCATACGACAACTGTACAAATACCAAGAAGAATGAATGAGTTCGATTCATGCCATTCGAATAAATGTCTTTCACTAGGCTTGGTTCAATGTTATTAAACGAATCGATCATGCAATTTGGATGTGTTTATCCTAACCATCTTTGTCAGTATATAAATTCGCCGCTCCTGCGGTAACAGAACGCCTGCTGAGAAGATTATTTCCTTATATTATATCCATTAAATTGTGGACGAATTACTTGAATTCAGGGACAAATTTCTGTTCCTGTAATATTCTCCACCACATCTAATAATTTAGAAGTTGTCTTATTTATAATTATAATATAAAAGATGCTTAAGGTATGCTTAAAGCATGGCTAATACAATATTTTATAACGAGGAAAGTCAACTTTATATTGCCAAGTATTTTTAAGAATACAAGAATACTCAATGTTTTTTATGGAGTTTCTACATTTCCTTTTCATTTCAATTTTTTTGCAAACAAGTTGGAAAACTTAATAATCTTTTTTTAGTTGCACAGTCTTTTTGTATCGAAAAACTTTAGTACACGCATTCTCACTAAAAATTCATTTTTACTGTTGCTGCATATACACGGCAGAAATGTAAATTTTATCAAAACCAACAAAAGCTGCACACACTAAAGGTTCAAAATTGCATTCAGCTTTTACCGAAACACGATTTTACGTCTACGAAATATTTCTCTGCACTTTCATGTAGTCTTTTACACTGACAGGTATAGACCGTATATTTTTAACAGTATCGTGAGTTTGCTAAAGTAGCAAACATTGTGGCTTCCTTTTTAAATTTTTAAGTAGACGGATGAAATCGCTTCATTTTAATTAGGCTAAAATTTAACGGCGAATTATTAATTAAGGAGAAAAGTTGCAGTCGCAAAAAACTGATTAAATCCCCTGGAATATGAGTCCAATATTATTTAATCAAATTTAATTGCAGAAATGAATACCTGAATTTAGCTGTTGCGTGCTTTACTACATCTCCCGAAGAATGTATTACAAGATTTACCAACGTGATGTCCCTCTTTCGAGTATATAATTACAATAAAAGGAAATTTATCGTTGCTACAAAAGGTTAAATCTACATAAATCTTACGCACGGACGGTCGGAGTAGCAAAAAAGTGATTATTATAAAGGGGACAAAAGGGGACTAAGTGCACCTGTTCAGGACACAATGTTTTTTAGGTGTAAAAAAATTAACAATTATTAAAATTTATAATTATTAATTTTTATAATTATGAAAACTATTTTTTTACACCTAAAAAGCATTGTGTCCTGAACAGGTACACTTAGTAGTGACAATTAAATTCACTTTTACTTTATTCGCTATTTTTCCCGCAGTTTTGATATTGTTAATAAATTAACCAAAAAGTCAATTGTGAATTTCAGAAATATTGTATTTTCAGATTTAATGAGCAAACTTATACAAGAAACTTAAATTTGAGTCATGTAATTATTGCTTTACTACTAAGGATTAATTAATTTTAGTTAAAAGCAACATGAAGTCTTTCTGGGGATATATATATAGTGAAGGGTTAACATTATATCGACATACTAGTCTATAATAATTTTAATTGTAAACAACCAAGAAGTAACAATCTAAAATTTTGTTTTTGTTAAATTTTAAGAGTTTGATAGAACATTTACCTTATACCTGCATACAATATCGATTTCATTAGCGAAAGAGTATTATGGCCCATAATTAGTTAGAGCTGGAATGGACATACTCAAATAATTTCTGTGTGCTTTCTACAAAAAGCACATTCTTTCTGTCTTTGTTTAATTTACCAACTTTACTTTTTTTTTCTTTGCCAAAATTTTATTAATCTTTTGTCCTTATATCGTTATATATCTATAGAAATGTTTTTTACGAATTCCAGCTCGAGTTCCTTAAACTAATTTTTCACAAGAAATGATTATATGTAAACTTACAAAAATTCGGTGTCTGTATGTGAATGTGAATAATAAAAATGATAAAGAATCACTTTCTCTTGATTTTTTTTTAATAAATTATATTTGACGACATTTTCGGTAACATTTCCTTTTAAACTGACTGGCATTACAAAAAGTGAGAAAACAATTATTTTATCTAATTTATTATTTAATTATGCATTAATTATTTTTAATTTTTTCTTTTGACACATCTTCGCTATAAATTATCGTACATGTAATTGTATCAACATATATAATTCTGAATAAATTTAAAAGTTTTAAGTTTTAAGAGGCTACCTAGTAGAATATCTCATTCACATAACATGTGTTTACAGTACTTTGGTCTACCGTATTTACATACGCCCAGGTCTTATTTTACTGATTGTTTCATGTATAAATTATGAAATAATATGGTTGATGCATCTGATATTTTCAATTTAATTAAACTGAATATATCATATCAGGAATGCTCCTTTGTTTCATATTGATTTTGCTAAAACAAACTACGCTACTTCTTCACCTTTAAATGAAATGTTGACCTGTAGGCTTTCTCAGGTCCCCGCTCAAAAAATTTAAATTTAGCCTTATTAAACTATTAGGAATGTAATGATGATAGAATTATTGTAAAATTGTAAAAGGTACCTTACCCCGTTAATATATTTTAAATAAACTGAAGTATTCATACCTTTTCCCATGTTTCTGTTGTAACAGGTGGCCAGCTCATATTTAAGAAATTTTCCATTTGGGAACACTTTATTTAAATCGTCTCTGTATATTATTCAACTAGAAGCTTTTCATTTTGTTTATTCCTGTTCTTTGTTACGTATTTAACAGTAACTACACTTGTGTGTCACACATGATATGTGTATTCTATAATATACCAGATATTATATTTTTTAACTATCTAACAATACGCACACTTATATTTAAAACAGAATATTTAACTAAATACAGGTATAAAAATTTCTCTAATTTGATATATCCACAGAGACAATTTCAGAAACCTGAATCATGTAGTCCTGTTTTGTAGTCCCTAATTAAATGCAACTTAATACACAGCAGTTTAAAACTGTATTTACATTTTGCGTCAGAGCAACAGTTGTTTCGTTTCTCGTGTGCTGTACTCGTAAATTCGGTTCTATAGATCCACTTCAACAAATTTACGACTTTGTCCCACGACCAAATTAGAGCAACTGGCGCGAAAATTGCAGGATTTATCAACTTGCGCATGTGTATCCTTGCTCTAGGCGTTTTCACTGTCCTTTGAGATTCCCCGAGAATCCGACTTGTAATTCTTTAAAGTAATAAAAATTTGATTCTAATGCAACACGTGCGAATTTTGGAAAAGAAGTCCAATATTATTCAGAACAAAAGATATTCGGCATTACTCAAAATACTTAAATTTTAATAAATGTTGAGTGTTCAGAAATTATTTTTAGCTTTTCAAGTTTTATTGATCTTATTTAACCAGAAATAAGTAAGAAATCAACTCTAATAAAAGAATGGTTCTGTTCTAAGGTAAAGTGGATTGAGATCATTTTTGAAGCAATGGCCCCGCAAATTATGCCACCATGTTAACATTATTGTGTACCAAAAACATTATTTTTAAATTAATGAAGCCGTATATATACATTTAACTCTCGTATTTTCTGTTATTCTGCGTTATTACCTATATATATACAGAATGAAAGAAATTTGTTCAAAGTTTATTAACCGTGTAATAAAAAAGGTACGTTTGGTGTAATTTTTAGTATTTATTGCAGACTGTAGTTAGAATTACTATTTATTACAACTGTTCACTACTAATGATTCTTAATTCTCAATACATGAATCTATCATGTTGCCAAATAAAATTTGTTTCTTCGAATTTCTGTAATTACGACTAAGGCGTGAAATTGTATTTGTGCAGTTGCCACCCTATATCTTCTATATCCTCCATTCAATAAACCGAAGCACTGTATGATTTTCACATTCACGAATTTCTTCGGCTTCTTATTTTAAGAGCACATTGTTTGCTATAACAACTCTATGCTAACAGTTTGTAAGAAAATACGAAAGCTTGTTAGGTGAAATATTTTAAATATATCGATTGAAAATATGTTTTTTAAGTAGGTAAAATATATCACTATTATTAATTCTTGCATGAGCTCGCTCTATTTTCAGATGTATGAATAGGACAGATTATCATAAAAAAGCGTGAAAGCTTTTCTCTATTCTCTCTAATCCTGATGGAATGCGTAAAAAAAGCTGAAAGAAATTACACACGCTTAAATCTTAAGTACTTCTTACAGAAATTTCATACTGATTTTTTTAATGTTTGCACTAAGATGAGAGACTTACGTCATTGTACAGTATGATCAAAAATTATTTCATTACGCTTGTTGTAATACTGGCTGCATCGATCGAGTAGACAGAATAAATTATAACTATATCAGCTAATCAAAGACGCTGCTTTTGTTTTCCTTAGTCCTCACTGATGAAAATAATTTTTGATTATACTTTACTATAATTAATTTAATTTAATTTATCTAAACTTCAATAAACGGAGTATCCGGAGTATTTCGGAAATTTATTAAAGCATGCACTTTTATTAAGTGTTTACCATTTAACCCAGTATACCTGAAATTTTTTTCGTTAAAATTGTATTTTTTATGTTGTGAGTCAATATGAAGTGCTACTTTACATTTTTCAGATACCATGAATCCTTTTTCGTGACAGAGCCGACATCTTGTATTATTTCTTTGTCCAGTCTTTCGTATCGGGAATCAACATTTTCTAAAACTGATGGTTTCGAACGTCTTTTCACAATATCAGGTTTATTTGCTTCAAGCATACTCAAGGCTATTCTTCTGCTGAATGTGAGATGTTCTAAAGATCCGTCTTGTCGGCGATAAAGTTGCCAAGCATTTTGAACGGGTAGGTCTAAAAAGTGTGCTGTTATGGGAAACTACCATTTTTTCCTTCTGATAGATATTCGGTAGACACTTGACGCATTTTGATCTGCTTTATCTACTCCTAACATACTACGCTGCTATTATTTTTTGTTCTTCAATTCCATGCCTCGTTCTTACGTGTAATACCAATTAATTTTTTAATTTTTATTAAAAATTACTTCACATTTATTTTAATACTGTTGTTCAGTGGAGACATGAAATTACATTCTCTTAAACACTATATTAAATCTCAACGGAGGCATCTCACATTCTCTCACTTATTTAAATTAATCAGATAACATGATCTTGATATTGCGTATTCTCTGTCTTGCTTTGCTTATATAAAAACAAAATTGGCATCTCGTTAATGTGTACCATTAGTCACTCAAATTAAGTGCACTGTATAAATAGGAATAGAGCATCGCCTTTATTTTCAAATTGATAGAACAGATTAAATAGTGCACTCACTGAATTCGTGTTCATTTGGAAAATTACATTTGCTTGTCTATTTTCAACTATTTTATCTTATTATTATAGTGAGTAAAATATTTTTTATTTCATTGTCACATTTTACATGCTTATCATACTTTAAATTCGCACATAACGAACACATTCTAGAGTAAAATTCTGTCTTGAACAAAGTTAACGCACCCTACATGCAACCGTAGGTAGATTTTATGCTTCAGACATCCAAATTCCAGGAATATTATTTAAGTACACCCATAGTACTTTCAACAAAATGACAGTTAACTAACTGATAATTCATTTTTTTTTAGTACAAAGATTTCGAAGCTTCTCTGATAATTGTTATGCTTTTACACAAGCTATACACTTCAACAGTCAAGTACTGACAATACATCATTATATGATTTTTTGAATAATATTTAACCGGAAATTTTACATTTTTAAGACCTCGTCAGTATGGAAACATGTTGGTGTGCCAGGTGCATTGAAACTGAATTAAGGGTTTAGTTCGACATCTAAATTTATATTAACCGACTGCAATATTTCGTGGTAGAACCCTGCATTGACGTGATCTGCATTCTCGATGTAGATATAACGAGTTCCAGTGGACAGAATGGAATGAGAGCAATACATAGATTAAACATCTTATGCACTGACCCATCAGATTCTATAATGTTTGTCTAAAAAATTTCATGACATTTCATTTAAATATGATTTGGAGTACAACTACCAATGAAGTATTATTGAAGTCAAGTAGTGGTATTAGAACTATATAACTTACTACACTTAGATAACTGTGATTTCCCACTGTAGGACACGTATCAAAAATTAATTTCTTAGTTTAAATATTTTTGATAAACTCATTTTATTCTGTTGAAGCAGGGTTTATTTACGTACATATTATCATTTTTTGAATCAATATTCCAAATTTTGCCTAAATCAGCAAACTCTATTGAAGTAATACTTACTGTTTCTAATATTTTAGTGTAATAAGCAATTACAAATAAATTCTTAGAAATATTCAGAACTGTTATACACCATACCTTGTTTAAGACTAACGAAATATAGAATAAGAGTTCAAAGCTTGTAACAAAGAAAACCTAAATATATTCCAGAATGGCTTTGACAGTAAGATCTGTTCTTACGTGATCTCAATACAACCTTACTGTAACTGCTGTAGAAGAATGGAAATGAATTTTAATGTAAATAATTTCACTTTCATTTATTACAAATAAAGTATTGTAAATTATTAGAATTTGATTTGTGAACTAAATTGATAGAACTAAATGATCCTTTCCCCATCCACAGATAAAAAACGTAATGACATAAATGTTTTATTAGAGCGTGAAATGATTTATCGGAAAACGGAATGGGTCACGATGCTCCAAATCAAAAGGAGAATTATCATACACACATGAGTGATTTATTGTTCCTACTACATCACTTTTGAACTGAAGTCAAATTGAAAAGGGTAAGGTATAAATTTTTACAAATCAATGATCCTCTAACAAACATCAGCAATCAGTTTCTTAATAATTATTCAATAAACACTTATAATTGTTTACAAAACTATTAGCAAGCACACAACCAAAATTTAATCAAATAGTTTGTAATAATAGGTTAGGAATACCTACTAATCAGTAAAAAAATAAAGAATTTACAAAGTAATCACTTGAGATCGTTATTAAAACGAGTCTATATAAAATAATCTCCACATTTTGTTTAGA
>QDEB01016084.1:2102-15542 GCA_004193795.1 Asbolus verrucosus | reverse complement strand
AAATATCCCCAATCCTGCGTGGGAGCGGAGTTTCTGCCAATATTCATGCTACTATTATAGTTAATACCATTTGTATTGTTAGTTACAAAATCAAGAATATAGTTTAGAAAATGTTACTTTAAATCTAATTTTGCAATAAACGTAATAATATTTATATTGGTATTAGCATAAAACAGTTTAAGGTCACAACGTTTTCGTAGGCGAACAGCAAAAAGATAAAATGTTATACATTACAACATGATATCAAGTAAAGATTCGTTTACATACATTTAATATACAGTCATAAAATAAATTAAATTTGAAGCATATTTCTTTTTTTTTTTCAAATTTTGTTTTTAAATTCTTAAATCTTTCTTAAATCTTAGAACTACTTACCAACAAAAATATAGTGCTTGTTTTATAGTTTTTTAACAATTTAAACAATTATATGTTAGGTTTTTCAAATAATATTTTCCTTCTTTGGCCTTTAAATTCACAATGTAATTACCCTTATGCCTAAATTTTCAATGGAGATGGTGGGCATGATCTTACTTTAAGAACAAAAATAAAGTGTAAACGGCTACTGTGCCTTTTCAACATATCCGTGTAGATGGCTCTTTTTCAGAAAATTCATCAAACTTTTCTATTATGCGATAGTTGTCGTTATTCCATCGTGAATAAACACATTGTCTTTTAATAGACTCTACATTTTTTTGGAATTCTATACTTATGCAAGATGTAATTATTTACTGTGTGAATGCATTTTTATCAAATGGAAATTTTGAGGCGTTAACCAAAAAAAAAAAACCGGTTCATGTTCTAATATATAAACCTTTGGATTGTGACGTATTTATGTTTATGAAAAAATGAATGCTTTAAATATTATAACATTTCGAATAACCATTTAAAATAATTGAAAATTGTTGGTCTTTCGCGCCGGATGACGAGCGGGGTGATTTCAGGTGATCATGGCGTTGGCCAACCATCTGCAGTTGATCGAGGCCGAGAAGCAGAAGCTGCGAACCCAGGTTCGGCGTCTGTGCCAGGAGAACGCGTGGCTGCGCGACGAACTCGCCTCGACACAGCAACGTCTTCAGGCCAGCGAGCAAACGGTGGCCCAGCTGGAGGAAGAGAAGCGCCATCTGGAATTTATGAGTTCGGTTAGTAAATACGACCAGGACGTGAACGACGACAATGCCAGCGAACATTCAAGAAGCGAAAAGCCAGATCCGGTCGTCGATTTGTTCCCCGACGACGACAACGAGGATAGAAACAGTAGGTTTTCAGATTTTAATCGCATCGAAATCTGCATTGTTATTTCGATTTAGATATGTCTCCCACGCCACCCAATCAATTGCAATTGTCACAGCAAGTCAACGCCGGATACGAAATCCCGGCTCGCCTCCGCACCTTGCACAATCTAGTTATTCAGTACGCTTCACAGGGCAGGTATGAGGTGGCTGTGCCCTTGTGCAAGCAGGCTTTGGAGGATTTGGAAAAGACAAGCGGACATGATCATCCTGATGTCGCCACGATGCTTAATATTCTCGCTTTGGTCTATAGAGATCAGAATAAGTATAAGGAAGCGGCGAATTTACTCAACGATGCTTTGGCCATCCGCGAAAAGACTCTGGGGGAAAATCATCCGGCGGTGGCAGCAACTCTTAATAATCTAGCAGTATTGTATGGTAAACGAGGGAAGTATAAAGAGGCGGAGCCTTTATGTAAAAGGGCGTTAGATATCAGAGAAAAAGTCCTAGGAAGAGATCATCCCGATGTGGCTAAGCAGCTCAACAATCTTGCTTTACTCTGTCAGAATCAGGTTAGTACAGTCGTTAGTACTTTCGGTTGTGTAAATGCACTAGCGATTTTGATTTGTTGTAGGGCAAATACGAAGAAGTTGAGAAGTACTACCAGAGGGCGTTAGAGATTTATGAAAAAAGACTTGGACCGGATGATCCTAATGTCAGCAAGACAATGAATAATTTAGCTTCTTGCTATTTGAAACAAGGCAAATACAAGGAAGCAGAAGTGTTGTACAAGCAAATATTGAATCGGGCGCACGAACGCGAATTCGGAACGATTGATGGTGAGCACAAATGATCTCTGTTTAGACTTGGGGGTGGGGCGTAGCCATATTTACAGGGTGTTTACATAAAACATGGCCTGGACTTTTTTTTGACAGTATTTCTCTCGTTTTGTTTAAAAAACATTCCAGTTTGGGGTTGAAATTTCGGAATTAAACGAATGCGAAGTAGTTTCTCTTTTTTTTTTGATGTTACATTATGTTGCGTGTTCGAAGATTATTGTAATTAATAATTTTATTTAATCAATATAATATTTTACTGCATGATATTGTGTTTTATTTAATCCTGGTGAACACCCTGTAGTGTGGCACTTCAACACAACATTAAAACTTCTTTTCCGCCAGGTGATAACAAGCCGATCTGGCAAGTGGCCGAAGAGAGAGAAGAAAACAAAGCGAAGAACAGAGAGAATGCGCCTTACGGCGAGTACGGTGGTTGGCACAAAGCGGCGAAGGTGGACTCGCCCACTGTGACGACGACGCTGAAGAATCTGGGGGCTCTCTATCGCAGACAAGGCAAATATGAAGCGGCCGAGACTCTGGAGGATTGCGCGCTTCGCAGCAGAAAAGAGGTGCGTTTTTCGTTTGTTTTTTTCTCACAAAGTTGCTAAACTTCGTTTTTCGTTTAATGCTGCAGCATGTGCAACAAGTAAGTGATTTTTGTTAGCTTGTGCTAGCTTTTTTTTCGCAATGGTGACTTGACCGGTTGTAAATACGTTGTGTTTTAGCAGGCTTTGGACATAGTGAAACATTCGAAAATGGCCAATATCCTAGGTGATATGGATCGTCGCAAGAGTGGAAGTGTTAAAGACAAAACTTCGCGACGCGGTTCCAGGGAATCCCTCGACATGGCGTACGACGGAGACGAGGTAAGGTGACACTTATAGCGACGAGTCGCCATTTTGTTTAGTTGTCTCGCCCACACGACAAAACGATTCGCTTGTTAAAACGTTTGCTTTGTCCGTTTAAGGTAAGTCGTGTACGAATTTAGTTACGCTTTGGTACAGTTTGTGGGCCTCATCTTTTTCTTTTTTTTTTATTATTATATGTTCAGAATCGCCCAGAAAGCATTTATCAACTCCATCAATCGTACTACTTGTTAAAAATGTGTCTGGTGACGTATTGTAATAAGAGAAAAACTCAGAAGATTCTATGAAGACGAAAACTTTCCAGATTTTTACATATATTTTTTTGAGTCGGACCGTATTAGAACGTAGATAGATAATGTTTTTGTTGCCATCCTGCTCTGACATGTTGTTGTTTTTGGCAGCCGAACACTGCAAGGACTCCCGACATGGAAAAGGGAGGATTGAAAACGAAACTGTTTAACGCCCTGGGCATTAATTCACCTGTCAACAAGCCGCCTAGCTCCTAAACAGCTCCGTTACATTTTAAGCTTTGTCGATCCTATTCAGATTTGACATTCCACCATTTTGAATTTCGCCATCTTGTTTCCATTTTAGATTTGCTAATGCATGGCGCAAAAAATGTAGGCAAGTACAAGCTTAAAATGTAAACATTATTGTAGATAATCTGAAAGAAAAAGTATTTAATTTAATTATAGTATTATTTCTTTTTTTTGTTTGTTTTTTTTTAAATTATTGTAAGTGAAAAGTGATCAAGTGGGTGGTTTTATTATGTTTTCACGATGCTTCCTCAGGTACTAATTGCACTGTGGGTTATCGTTTCATTATGCTTTCAAAAAACTATCCGCCTCTTGTTGCCTAATATACGTAAGGATTATTACACTTGAATAATGTCAAAGAAGGTCCAAAATCTTCATTTATTTGTCTTCCCCCTGATTGGTTCAATGGCGGCACCATTTTGGATCTTCCAAACATTTGTCAATTATTACGTTTATAGTGAGTCTCATTTATATGGAATTTTTTGTAAGTAATATTACTTAATTTTTTCTTTTTTTTGTATTATTTTGCACATAGTTACATTTATTGTATAAACGACTAAAATTGTGTTAATTTAAAGTTTGTTAACATTGTTTATAATAAATTCATATGTTTATCGACCGAATGACACTTATTTAAATTCCCCTTTTTCGCATGTCATTATTTTTCTCTTCCCCCCCCCCCCCCATTCTTTTAACTCAATTTTAATAGTTTCCAATGGAGTTGATAAAGCTATTAACTTGCACTAACAATTATTTTTTGTGTTGCTGTATGCTTTTAAGTGTCGTATATGCTTTTAACATTTTTTTTTGTATACTATAACTTCCACCACCTTTATTTAGTTTTATTTAATTTTTTGCACTTTGAGCTATATTGCTGTAAATGTGAGTCTAGTGTCGACGAAAGCAACCTCCACCACGGGGTTTGATGCAATCATTAAGCAAATCCATCACTTCCTTGTCTAAAATGCTCGCAGAAAGTACACCAAACCCAAAGAAGAATAACGTAAGTATCGTTTTGTTTCTACTGGAATAGTATCAAATTAAAAAATAACGTTTCTCATCCATGTTTTTCCTTCCAGAACGAATCAAGAAGAAATAGACCCCTATGAAGGAAGTTACTCAACACGACTTATCATTATTAACACTTTTGCTTTATTTAGTAGCTTGCATGAATTTAGTTAGGGCAAACGTGTTAATAATCAATCAAACATCTCACTTATTTTTTTTATATTCATGCATGTGCAATAACATTCCATATTTAATAATCAAATTCAATAATGAATGCTGAAGACAGATTTTTTTTTCATTATCATTTAGAAATATTTGAAGTAGTTTTAATTATTGTCGGGTGATTTGCTACGCTATTTTTACTGTGCTTTTGCTATATAATATATTACACATTGTTGTAATGTGAAAATGACCAATGAATAAAGGAATTTACTGTTAAATTTGTTTTAATTTCTCTTGTTTATTCACATAAGACAAGACAGAACTTACATGTAAGAATCACAAAAACAGTCAATTGAGCAAAGACAACCCCTTTATTTAATGAAATAACTCAAATTCAGTGTTTTTTTTTTCATTATAAAGGGGTCGTTGATAATACTGATAAAGTATAAATGCAACCAGCACACCCTAACAACAGGGTAACTATTGAAACCAGAGGATAATCATCCAGATCTCCTACTGGCACTAGTAATTCAGTTTCATCAAACAAAGCCTCATAACTAACATTATTCCAAGCACATTTGACCCTATTCGTCATATCGCAAGGGGCCCTTAACTCAGTTTTCCCACAAGGTTTTGGACAAATCGCCAAAATGTCTGGTTTATTCACAACAACCTTTCCGTAACCTCCAGAAATTTGCGCCCTTTGGTATCGTAAATGAAATGGCAGTTTCAATGAAACCTTATTTAAAAAGGGTGGCACAAAAATATAGGCTGTGTGTTTAGTTGCTAGATGCGAAGGAACTTCCACATCAACATCACCATCAATAACAACTGATAACAATCCCATGCGATTTAAATCCGCGATCTGATCGGGATTAATAAACATTTCTTCACCCACATCAAGTTTAATAGCTAATTTACATTGTAAAGAATCGGCACCGCGTTCCAGTAACCAATTCAGTTCTCTGTGAAAGCCCTCGTTATCGATTTTTTGAGTCAAAGAAACGTTCAAAATTTTACATTTGGCGTCAGTCCGAAGCTTTGTAGCTTCAATTGCAGTAGTAAGAATTACAAATATGCTCCAAAACTCCATTGTTGCTGGTGCTAAATCTGCAAAATGTAAAGGTCAGTGACATTTTAAATTAGGTTACGTTGTTATTACCATTTTAAATCACCTATATTTCAATGTAAACCACTTTCAAACGTTTAATTGTCGCATTTTTTGAATACCATGTGGGTCTATTTACATAATTACATAATTACATTTTTAAGATTTATATTGAGTATCAAAATACTGCTAGTGGTTAAAGTCACACTTAGAAGAAACCTTTAAAAATTGATTCAACCTATGAAATAGGCAAAGTAATTATTACTGAAGTTTTATTTGGATTAAATAATAACTTTTATCAAAGATAAATGAACAGTTTTTAATTTTCTGTTAATAATTGTTTTTAATCCCAGTAATTTGAACGTCGATAATACAGTTGTCTACAATTCTGACAGTTCCAAACTGACGTGTTCATCTCTCAGAAAAATTTTTGAATCATGTTGGACTTATTTACAATTTTTAGTAAAGGGGGCATCGTTTTATGGTGCTTCCAGAGCACCAGTCAAGCATTTACATCGTCTGTGAACGCTTTAATTAGGAATGTGATTCTCCAGGTATTGAAAATTTAATTTCACAACCCATCATATGTTGTAATTTTGTCCCTTTAGGAAAGGAGTGGAGTTCACAATTTCGACCACGAAGGCCTCTCTCTTCAATACAAATTAGATAATGAATTTGATTTGGTGTTTGTAGTGGCATATCAAAAAATTTTGCAGCTTTCGTATGTGGATAAGTTTTTAAACGATGTCCATCTGGAGTTTCGAGACAAATACAAAAACGATCTTGCTGATGGTCGATATTTTCAAGAATTCGATTTTGTGGACAGTTTCAATGCGACACTACAAGCGGCAGAGCAGTGGGCCAAAGCCCAAGCAAAAGCTCCCAAAAATATGCGTACTTTTGAACAGTCGAATAAATCTAAGAAAACCGTAGCGTCGATGATTGAGCGGAAAGGTGAAGAGAAAAAGCAAGCCAAGAAAAAAGAGGTGAATTTCATAGAGGAGCCAGAAATTAAGCCTCCAGCCTCACCAAAGGCAAATACCACAAAAGATGAAGATATAATTGCAGCTAACAGGGCGAAATTCGCACAGAAAATGAATAAAAAGAAAAATGAGACAAAGTATGTAATATTTACAATATTTGAATTTAAGTTACTTATGTGAGACTGTTATAGGAAAAGTCCTAAAAGTTCTGAAAAAGCTGGAAAGAAACCAAGAGTGTGGGAGTTGGGTGGCACCAACAAAGATTTGGAAAATTTAGAAAGAACTGTTGATAAACCTGAAGACATTAAAAGCCATTTCACTCCTGATACAGAGGTAATGTTGTAATATAACCTCACATTTAAAAAAATAATTGACATAACCTCAATATTTATTTTTGATAGATTGTGGGGCAAATGAAAGGGATTATTAAAGATTTAGAAGTGGAATCTTCATCTGAAGACGATTATGAAGATGATGAGGTCCAACCTCAACAACAAACAAATCAGAAATCAACCTCAAGGGGTGGCATGTTTTCTATCTTCAGAGGCCTAGTAGGTTCCAAAAACTTAACAGCTTCTGATATGCAGCCTGCCTTAGATAAGATGAAAGACCATTTAATCGCCAAAAACGTAGCTGCTGATATTGCTATGAAACTTTGCGAATCTGTTGCCAAAAAATTGGAAGGAAAAATTTTGGGTACTTTTGAAAGCGTTGCTTCTACTGTAAAAGCCACCTTGACCGAATCTTTAGTACAAATTTTGAGCCCTAAACGCAGAGTGGATATTCTACGTGATTGTATGGAAACTCAACGTTTGGGCCGTCCTTACGTAATGACTTTCTGTGGAGTTAATGGTGTAGGAAAATCTACAAATTTGGCAAAAATTTGTTTTTGGCTCATTGAAAACAACATGAGAGTGTTGATAGCAGCTTGTGATACTTTTCGAGCTGGTGCTGTAGAACAGTTGAGAACTCACATGAGACATTTGAATGCTTTGCATCCAGCTGAACGTCATGATGGGCGTCAAATGGTGCAATTATATGAAAAAGGATATGGGAAAGATGCTGCTGGAATAGCTATGGAAGCAATCAAATATGCTACTGATTCAAAATTTGATATAGTGTTAATTGATACAGCTGGGAGAATGCAAGATAATGAGCCTTTGATGAGGGCTCTCACTAAATTAATTAAGGTGAATGAACCAGATCTAGTGCTCTTTGTTGGGGAGGCTTTGGTAGGTAATGAAGCCGTGGATCAACTGGTCAAGTTCAATCAAGCTTTGGCTGATTATTCTTCAAGCAACAATCCCCATATCATTGATGGGATTGTGTTGACCAAGTTTGATACGATAGATGATAAGGTAAGATTATTAAAAAGTGGCTAGGAGAAAATAACGTATTTATTTGTTTATTTAGGTTGGTGCTGCCATATCCATGACTTACATAACTGGCCAACCGATCGTGTTTGTGGGCACCGGCCAGACTTACACGGATCTTAAAGCATTAAACGCTAAGGCTGTTGTACATTCTCTTATGAAATAACGCCTCTTCCAACTAATGCAATTTGTAAATAATTTACCTGAAACTGTATATTTATTTAATATTGAGGTTACTGAGATTTCTTAATTCTAAGGTGAAAGCAGTAAATAAAATTTTGTTTTTATGTTTAATATACTCGTAGAAAAATTTGTACTCAACTATTGACTCCTTTTGAGGGCTTTTCGAATAATTGTCCAGTCCTCCATGATATCCTGAGGTTTCAACATGTACACAATATAAGGTCCAGACACTGTAACAGCTTTCCTTCGTGACCTAGATCTAGAACGTGAACCCCATTCACCCCCTTCACCCCATGTGATTTCACTATTGTGTCTGTCTTCCTCTAATTTCCTGATAGTCTCCATTAATTCACTATAATAATAATCACACGCCAAACTTTTCTCACTTTCCAAATTTTGTAAAGCCGCTTGCTCTTCAGCATCAAACTGATTCGTGATGTTGTTCATGCGGAGTTGGCGTAAAATTCCGGCTACTTCGGTACGGATGCGCATGTTTTCTTGGAGCTCCTGAAGAGGCCCCAAATAATCCGGAGAACGACCAGCTCTCACTTCCGCCAGCTGGTGCTCCACCTAAAATGCTCCTTTAGTGAAAAAAAAAACCAAACCAAATGTGCAAAACCTGAGCCATTCGTTCCTTGTACAGTTGTTCTCGGAGGTGGCTGAACTGGTTTTCCAAATCTTGAACATGTTGCAGAAGCTCATTACGGCGATTTTCACATTCTCCTTCGTCCATTTCAGAACTATCATCAGAATCCGCCTCGTCTTCGCTAGAGTCTCTGCCCCCATCATTTTCGTGGCTTGTGTTTGAGTGATCAGACTCCGCTCCGGAAACATTTCCGTCGCTCACGTCGCCTCCGCCGCCGTTGTTCTGCAACTTCATCGGCGGCATTTCAATGTTTCGAACGCACAAAAACACAATTCCAATCTACCAAACAAAAAAAGTAAGGTTAGAAACGTTTACGTCAATTACTAAAGCCCGCTTCACAATTGATTTGTAATATTTGGGTAAGTGCACACATACAAAAAAGAAAGCATTTTTATTATTTCATTTATTTAAAATTACAACTTTAAATTGCACTGTTACTACTTTTTATTGGATATCGTCATCTCAGAAATACAAAAATTCTTCTCATGAGATTTTTATTTAAACTGCCTTATAATTTCCTTAATTCTCTTCGTAGAATTTTACCAGAGGCGCTTTTGGGGATGGTCTCCATCAAAACGACTCCTCCAGTCAAATGTTTGTGTTTAGCAACTTTCGCTGCCACGAATTCCTCCAGATGACGAGGTTTTATCGATTCTCCTGCTTTCGTCACGACGAAAGCTTTTGGAACCTCTCCATGAACGGGATGGGGAACTCCAATAACAGCAGCGTCTTCAACGCCTGGATAGTTTCTCAAAATTTCTTCCAGTTCAGCTGGAGCCACTTGGAATCCCTTCACTTTTATTAATTCTTTAAGACGGTCCGTGATGTAAAAATGCTCGTGTTCATCGTAATGAGCAATGTCGCCTGTTTTGATCCATCCTCCTTCTAAGAAAATTTCCTTATTTGATTGAGGGTTATTGTAATAACCTTGCATTACCTAGAACCTTTAAATTAGTAGATTCAAAGTCTGATTCAATTGATAATGAACCTGTGGGCCTTTTATTACGAGTTCTCCCGATTGATTGGGACTCAAACCTATAGAAGAGGAACCATCTGTCGAAATAATTTTAGCGTCTGTGTTGGGTATTAGAAAGCCACTACCCCCGATTTTTAATCCATGTTCTAACTCTTTCGTTTGTACTAGGGTTAAAGGTGATGTTTCTGTCATACCGTAACCTTGATATAAATTAACTTTATTTTTGGTTTTTGCAACGAATCGCTCCACATCAGTTGCCCCCAGTGGTGCCGCCCCCGACATTAAAATCCTAATACAACTCAAATCTTCGGTTTTGATATTAGGATTATTAGTCGCCATTGTAACTACAATAATAATTTAATTTTTCTTTATTAGGCTAATTGACTAAATTACCAACAAGAGGTATGCCATATACAACAGTAGGTTTAAAGTTCTGTAAAAGTTTGATGAAATTATCAGACGTGAAAGCTGGCATTGCAACAAGTTTGGCACCCATGGAAAGAGCTTTCAGCATAACAATTGTTAATCCATAAATATGGAAAAATGGGAGGAAAGCTGGTACAACGTCTTGTTCTACAAATAAATGTATTTTGAAAAATTTGATCTAAAGGTGTTATCAAGATTTATATTTACCTTCATAGCCTGCTCGCAACAAAGAAAATTCAGGTGCGGTTATTTGGCATAAATTTGCTACAATATTAAAATGGCTCAACTGTACTCCTTTAGGGAGACCAGTTGTACCGCTAGAATATGGAAGCAAAATAGTCTCATTTACGTCTACATCAACAGGCTTGCAACCCTCTCCAGATGAAATTTCTTTGAAACTGATAGTGTTACTTGAGACTCCATTTTGCAGTGTGATTTCTACTATTGGAATATTTTCATTAATACTCGTTACGGCCTGTTGAACTATCGGCAACAAATTACTAGATGTAAATATTAGACGTGTTTTCGAGGCTTGCAATTGGTTTTTAATTTCAGCTAAAAGAAAAGAGTTTTGTGGGTGCCAAAATCTAAGTGAACATACCTATGGTGTAAGTGGGATTGCATGTTGTGACTTTCAGACCAGCTTGTATTGCCCCTAATAAAACTATAGGATATTCAGGAAGGTTTTGTAAAATCAACCCGACAGTGTCTTGGCTTTCTAATTTAAGAGATTCTTTTAAAAATCGTGTTACCGAAAGGCTTCGTTTGTATAATTCGTTGTAAGTGTAACTACGTTGCGTTTCAAAACAAATCTATAATTTTACGGATTATTATACCGAGATATCAAAAATTATCTTGGTCAAAGGTGGTCCTGGATTTTAAAATAATNNAGTTAAGACGACCATTTTCCATTCTATGGCCACCTTTGACCAAGATAATTTTTGATATTTCGGTATATCCAGGGTACGTAAGCAGGTAGATAAATTTGTTTTTAATTTGTACTTACGATGGCTGTTTTATTTGACCATTTATCCAAATTCCTCCACAAATATTCGTGTAAAGTTATTTTAGGTATATGAACTCTCTTTCCTTTTGAACTCACGGTATTGACATTTGTACTAAAATTTTTTACTACGTTTTTAAACAAATAAAAGCGTCGTGCGAGTATCATTTTAATTATGTGATAAGAGGTTTGTTGACTTCATAAAAACATTTCACTTGATTCTTTTGTACTGGTATCTGGTATATTTCGTTATTCACGATAAATGCACAGAATTATCCAACAAACAATTATCCAAGCAAACAACATGCGTGACTGTCATTATGAGATAATTATAAGTCTGGGGATTTTGGATTTTAATTATGATAATTAATCTATCCAACTCATTTCATTAACCTTGAATTCATTGAAACATTTATGATTGTTGTTGATTTATTTATAGAAATATAGGGTGTACTGTAATTATGGTTTCCTTTTTTAATGTGAGCTTCTTTATATACGCATAAGTCGAAAATTTCCACTAAATCATGTTTATGAGCTATTGCTCCTAGAAGTTGAGAGATTAACTGCAGTCTTTTTTTTTTTAAGGTATTAAATCAGATTTGTAATTTTATTTAGATATCGGAAATTCTCTATGGCAGCATTTAAGATTTTATTTTTCGAAACTGAGAAATCTGAAGGGTAAAAAACGTTTTGTTTTGAAGCTTTTAAGGAAAAAATTAGTAGATTGACAATTAAATCGGCCGCCTCTTTAGTCCGCCCTTTTCGGAGATATGAAAAAGAGGCATACTATTACCTCTCACATTCAAAGGTCAGTAACTCATAATCGATTTATTTTTGAAACATAGTTTATAGGAATTTTTCGAGCTATTTTTATGCAAAGAAAGTGCTTGTTAAAATTTGAGACTAGAATTTTACGACACTGTGTAATATTCTATTTGTGTATTTTTATCAAAGATAAATAATACTTGCATAAATGGGTTGTAATTTGCAAGTCATATCTGTGATAACAATATAAACGTTGAGCAAATGTGTAATCGTGTAAGCAAATCTAATGTAATCATATAAAATTGACTGTAATGCGTTTTCTAGGTCGCTCGTATTGTGTGGAATACGTAGAATGCAATTTCCTTCGCTGCGTCTGTCAGTTTTTGTTGGAAATTTCTTTAGTCCGGCAGATCTTGGAAACTAGAAAACCGATTTTTTTGGCTGTCACAGGGTCGAAATTCTACTTATAATCTTAACAGTGTTTTAAAAAATTTTCAAAAAAACAGCTATTGTCCTTAATGTTAATGCTTCGACTTATATTTAGTCTTCCGTAATTTTAATTTTGTTGTCAAAAATAAAATTCCTTTTACAAAATTATGATCATATAATACTTTTTGAGTTATTAGCATTTACCTAAAGTTAACATATTTCAGTATGTAACTGCTTATTCGGCTAAATGTTTTGATGTATATGTTAAAATATTTTTTTCATGCTTGATTTTTCTTATATTATACTTAATACTGTTTTCTTAAAATTAATTTTACTTTGTATTTTAAGAACCTCAGGTTCCACAAAAGGTACTGTGTTATAGAAAACTGGAATCATTTTTTGACCGGAGAAGCAGTAAAATTTTATGCTCAGGTTGATATTGAATATTTTCAATTATAGGGGATTTTTGAGTTGTGTAGATGACAGTATGTAATGTTCTTAATTGATAATTTTATATAATGTGTGTTCAAAAATAAATTACCTCTACTTACCACTCGATGTTAATTTGTTTGTGGAACGCATGTCCTGGATAGCGTCGTGTGAGGCCAGTGCGAAATGCGAAAAAAGATTAATTTTAGTTTGTTGAATTAAAACATGAATAAGAAGTCCTGGGTGGCTTTTCAATTAGTTTTCTAATGTTTTCAATGACCTCATTTGTGCGTATTTTGGGTCTTCCACAACCTTCTTTTTTATCAATTCTTCCTGATTCGCGGAATAATGTCACACAATAATTAAGAATTGATCGAAACTGGTTATATTGAAAAACAACTCCCGGAAATTCATATCGAAACTCTTCAAGGCAATCTGGAATATTATACTGTCACACAACATCAATTTTGCGTCCATTT